>LUCH01000884.1:2383-16197 GCA_013368495.1 Paragonimus heterotremus | reverse complement strand
ACAGCATGGAGCGTTTTCATCAGGTTCGTATCGAGCCTTGTGGTGAGCGATACACCTGGTAATTCGTCCTTATAAGGCAAGTTCACACTGATGGCTTTCCGCCCGATAGAAAACTTACTCAATGAATTTAAACGTATCGTTGGGGCTATTTAGAGATAGTCTGTCGCGGAGTTATTTCATAAGTTCGGTCAACCACTTAGCCATATGATGAGTTTATCGTGTCTAAAATCGAGCGTAGGAGTAGGCAATCCTTATGAATTTTAGGTAAGACATAGAACCCACTTGTCACACCGGCTCAAATACTGATGCGCCAATCCGTCGATTTTGTTTTCTGTTTATAAAACTTTAATAAAAGATGTAAAGTTTGGGACACCTGAATTAAGTAAGCAAGAGTATGTAGCTCATTTTACGTTCACATTATTCATGCTCTGCAGACTTAAATTACTGGTTATTTTACACTGTAATTAAAGATTTTTCGCTCAGATTTGTGCTAAGAATAGTTTTATTGATAATGCCTAATTGAAGATGTCCATCAATGTCGAGTGTCCAACACACACTTGATCACAGTTATTGTGATTATGAATGGGGTATGTTCTGTTGACCCCATATTAGGCATAACCAAATTATCACCTGTGTTTAATCAACCATAATATTTGATTTACACTTAATGGCACGACAAGACACAGAGACATATCCGTGTTCCAATTTTACAGTTCAACATAATTCGGGGTCAATTATCTTAATTACTATTTAGTGGCTAAATGAGTCAACTAATGAAAGAACCATTGCCACTTGTTCAAGATTTCAGTGACCACTTCCCTTTCAGATACAGTATGTTAACCTATCTAACTGGTTGTAACGTGTTCAGTTCCATTTTTATCTTCAAGCGGTATCATTCTACCGGAAACCGTAACTCCACCATTTTCACTACCCCTGGTTCTTTGCACCAGAACCATTGTCGGTTGATCTTTGGTTAATTCAATGGTCCATTTCTTGTAAACTTTAAACGTTTACAGAAGCTTAGACACATTTTACTTGTGAGTAATGTTCAGTCAATATGTCTCAGAGTTTGCATATTGTAAATGAATTGTGTCGTATGTGATGCCAGTGACGCAATGAACACATCAGTTGCCTCAAGAAAGTGTGACCAAAGTTGTAGCCCTGGTCATGGCAATCATATCGATTGGCTCTGACAAGTGCGAAAATCTAGTTAAATGTTTTCATCTAAAAGGGAGTGCCTGAAAATCTTAGGAGATTGCGAGAGCAAATACAAATTTGTGTGATAGGCAATTTGTATGATCAAAGATTTCCGTAGTGATGCCGTGGTTCATGTTTTACCCACCTATGTTTGGTTCGTCTGGAATGAAGAAACCTTCTAATCACAGATGGATTGCTATCAAGCGGATGTTATCATCGGTTACTCACCAGTCGTTTTCGAAGTGAAACTTACTTTCTATCGCTTTTATGATAAATCAATCCGGAATGTAAGGAAAACACTAGGTTTCGTAGGTCAAGTCCATAACAGCGTTGTAAAATACGAGTTCTGTCCATTAAAAGAAAAATGTCCCATTTGGAAGTTCGGTTTGCAATTGGTTGGAAACTTGATAGAACGAGACTGTTTGGCTGATGATTCGGCAAACTATCACCGATTTCCTGTTGTCACAGTTTCATTGTTTCTCAGTAACGACGTTTAAAGTTCTTAGATATTGCCTTCTTTAAATAAAACGGGACGTTGTTCTTATGTTTTGAACTATGCAATTTCAGATAATTAAACGCGTATACGGAGGTAGAGACCACATGCATCCCGTTCCTCATTGATTACCTGATGGGTCATTTCTGGGTCACATAAAAGGATATATGTCAACACTGCATATTATAGATGAATATTAGGCAAAAACCATACGATCAATTATTTGCACCAGTGGGTAGTAATTGGTGTCTCCAATGTACTAATGTGTAAACTGACCCGAACAGTGCATCGTGGTCGACCCACAACCTGTGTTCACATGTACTTAACGTATGGACAACGGCGACAGATGGCAGAAAATTCTGGTATACTGAATAATTTACTCACATTCGAAACAATAAGCCCTCTTGATCTAGTTAACTAGTTGCAAAGGAAAACTGACTTTACACGACGTCGTAATTAAATTTATTCTCTTCAGCTGTCAAATATGAAGTGTAGGAAAATGTCAGCGAATGAGATTTACATTGAACGAAGTTCAATTTGAAAAAGTCATACGTGGTAGCAGTTTTTAATTTCAGACGGCTCTTCTGGCCAGCCTGTTTCGAAAATAGGCAGTAGACTCGATCTTCACTCATGGTAGCATTTATAAGTAGTGCATATCCTTGGTACTACCTGTTCTAACGACTTTACACAACGTGTTGACGAGGACACATGATGTACTCTAGGTTGGCTCTACCTTCCATAAGGCTCCACTTCGAGAAACAGTAGAATTTCAACGTGATTTTATTTCTATTCAGAAATTATCTTCGAGTGGCTCGGGGAGCTGAATGTTTTATCCAGAATATCTACCTGTTGTTTTTGAAGAACAGACACACAGGCAACTTTATGGTGTAACCTTGGGTGGTCTGTTGAACATACAAATATCGAATTTTCCGGTACGACTGGAATGTGATTATGATAATTTGAGATGCTATTCGTGAGGTGAATGAAATAAATGGAAGACAATACCATTACTAGATTGAATATGTATGTCTGGTTGGGTTGCATGATGCGACAACAGACAATAGCAGCATAAATGTATATATAGTCTAACAAATACCACTGTATAATGTGTGATTGTGCAACAAAATTGAACAATAAATTTATGGGTCATTTTGGGTTTTCTGAGCACAGTTGAAGTGAGTTGATAGAAACATGTAACACTCGAATGGAAGGGCTTGATGTGAGTATGAGTGAGACAGTACCCTGAATTGTTATTTATATGCTGTGTCAATGTATACAGGTCTTTGAAACTGCATGCTGTGCTTCTTGTACCTATTTGGTCTGATGGTTTTCATAGCCTAGAGCTAAACCAAACAATGAACTGTGTAAACTCTAAGTGACGTTGACGGAGTCGGACTGTCTTCGATGTCATATACGGTATTGAATTTCAAGTGCTGTATCTGACTTACACGGTCAGGCGGTATGTCGTGAACTGATCAAGTAAGTACAACTGCTTCCACAGCTAACGCTCACTGACCCGATGTAAGGCAGAATGTTATGACCATCAGTTGTTGAATACAGTGGGTCAGAAAAACAGTTAACCTCGACGTGTTCATAACAAGGTAAACAGGTTGATTGGTGAATCTATGTAGACAAGTGCGCGGAGGATGTGAGATCGTATTTAATGTGGTCAATTGGCTGATTGAAGATCGTTCGTTCAGTTTCGGACCATGTCAACCAAGCCACTACTATTGTCCATGCCTGAAGCTATAGCTGGCGCCAATTTTTGTCTGCCTTAAGCGGTCACTTTACGATAAGGGGTTTCTTCATGTACAACCAGTGGTGAATAGTTAGCAAACTTACTCACACTTATTAGTTAGTTAAATCTTCTGTCAGAATGATCAGTTTGACAAAAAACATGGACGGTGTACACGCCTAGAGAGTATTGAGGATGAGACAAAACGGCTTTGAAAACAACCTTAAGTATAACACAGTAAATGTGCGTACTCTTCCTTCAGTAACATTTTTAATAGCAACATTTGGCTGAACGTAACATCGAAATAATTGAGATAGTAGAATACTGAATGAGCTTCGTTTTAGACCTGCACTTGAAAACAATCATCAAAATATTGTTGTTGACACATTCCTTTAAGGAGGGGAGTTATGACATCAATACATTTGGTCTTACAGCAGTGTCCGCCAGATCAAACAACTAACTGCGTAAAATTATTCTGCTTAGCGGGGTTGTTGAGAAAAGGCGATTTTTTCCGGAAAATTGTTACTTCTGCCATTGAAGTGGGATTTTTCATTCCTAGTATTTCAAACGCCCTTCATGATATGTGATCTATTTTATTCCGTATTTGCACCTGATTGGTCTGTTGGTTGACCTAGCCCGAGGGTCGCCAGAAACCTAACAGTAAAAAGAGTACACCGGTGTTTTACATTCTGAAGGAGCACTGAGGTAGGCTCTTCCGTGGAGTGTTTTACTCCTTACTTACTGGGAGGTTCTGATTATGAAAATTTTGCTCTGTTATCGTGTTATTATTCTCACGATTTATTGTGATATTACGTGTTCTTTTCTTGATCATGATATTGCTCGTGATATTCTGTGTTCGTTCGTGACATTCTCCTCAAGGGTTTTAAAAAACACAGGAGGTTGTTGAACTCCTCATCTACATAGATCAACACAAACGACCCTCTTTGAGAAACATGCGTTCTTCGGAAGTCTCTGAGATTCTTAAAGTAAAAACAATATTACAAGACTTCAAGAGATGGCAAAATAACACACTCTTCGAGGGGAGGAAAACTTAACTTACTTAGGAGGTAGTTGAACGCGTGGTGATAATCGGAAAATCACACAAAAACATAAACTGATATGAAAGTGTAACACAGCGGCTGTTGACTAAGACCAGCAGTTGGCAGCCTGATGACTATCTGTGTACGTTAAGGTGAACTTTTCAGAAATTTCTCAGTCATCGATGTGCATGTACTCAATTTGTGATGTCAACAGTTTCCAAAATGTCAACAGTATTTTTGCTGTCCGATACACTTTGTTACTAAACAACTGCAAAACTCTTGGTTAAGTTTAAACTTTTAAAGAGTAATTGTCAACAGTTCTTCTGCCATCATTATTTACAACTATGTTATATTTGGCTTTTTCCCACCAATATTCATTTTGTGAGTATTTCACATCTTTCGAGTTCTGTTCTTCTGAACACTTCCGTTTTGCAGGAGTAATAATCTAAAACTAATATGACTATCTAACACTACTCCTTAAGCGACAAGATAGTTCATTACAATGTTCAGCGCAACCGTAAGGTAACCTAGAACTGTCAGTGCCTACAACTTTTGTATTCTGCTCCCATAGTTCGGAAACGAGATGTTTCACAAAGGCCGACATATCTATATCGATGACTTCCTGCAACGAAAAGACACGTAAACGCAAATCTCAAACAGATATCCAGGGGGATTTTACAGCGTTCACAGCAAGAAAATGCAATCAGGAACAATTGTTAACAGTTCAGAGATCTGACCAAGTTTATTTGGTCCTGTTGGATGAGGTAATAAACGACGCGTTGTAACCCGCTTTGTGACTGGTCGCTGTACCTTCGCAATAAAAGCAAAGTCTCGTGTGAGATCCAAATGACAGGCTCAGCCAGTTAGTCCAAGAGATGGGCCCACCCACAAGTTAGTCGTAAGCGGAAAACAACCCAAGTTCAATCGTTCAAACAGCTCAGTAAGTAACTCTATCCGGAAATTCACTTTCTCAGTCATTAATACACAGTTAAAAAACAAATCAAAGTCTGTTGAACCAGTCGTTTATGAGTTTCGTTGAGGGACGATGATAGTCAGTTCGTTGCATTCAACGAGGTACTTGGTGCAGCCTGGATAACGGCAGTGCATTGCTTTACACTTGATCAGATCGAGCAGGAACCGGATGTCTGTGGCCCAGCGATGTAAAATATCGTGTTGTGGCGTCTAACTTTAGACCACCCTACCCACTGTGCAGCAGATGTCGGTTTGAACGACGCACAGTTGGACCGGGAAGTTGACGAGTTATGTGATTCCGAGCATGAATCAGTTAAGCTGCATAGGGTTTGACGCAGAACACTGAGGCATACTGCCGCTGGCACAGAATCTATCAGAAGATGCACTGTTATATTTGACGTTAAAGCGATATGCTTGGATAGCTACCAA
Organism: Paragonimus heterotremus; assembly: GCA_013368495.1. Lineage (NCBI taxonomy): Eukaryota > Metazoa > Platyhelminthes > Trematoda > Plagiorchiida > Troglotrematidae > Paragonimus > Paragonimus heterotremus. The sequence goes on along the minus strand of LUCH01000884.1, from coordinate 10,331 downwards.
ATAGAACCGGCGGAAAAAGTGAATCACATAAGAATGAATAACTTACACTAAGACATTCTTATAAAGCAAGGCATGGAAAGATCTAATGTGAAAACTTATCGTTCAGCAACCATATTCAGGATACGTAATAAAGGAGGGGTGAGAGGAGAAAGCAAAACCAGTGAAATAACTGACAGTAAAGTCGAGGATATTTTTAAAAAACAATTGATCATTGTTTCCACAATATCCCCGCGTAAGACAGCTCACATTTTTTACGGAATGTAAGTCTCAGTTCAATTACTGGATTAGAACAAAGGCAGCATACAAACTGACCTCCTCGTGAACGATTCGTTGGGTTCTCAGCTTATTAGCTGAAAAATAACAATAACACTATGTCAACCGTTAAGTCGTGGACATTATGCCACGAATACCCAAAGGCTTCGCCCCAGGAGATGACTGCGGAAGTCACGAAAACGACTCAAGCAGAACATTTCTTGATCAGTAGAGTTTTCCGTGTTGGACCACTTTCTGTACGAAAAGGACAAGGGTTACCCATAAGGATTAATCAGTTTATGTTGTTGAAACGTTCACAATGTTCATAGGAAAATTGTTGGTCAGAAACACCGAATAACGCTTATAAGAATCTGAGTCTGCGTTCTAAAGTTCAGAAAGAGAACAGAGTTATTCCTAATTTTAGCTTAGCGATAGTAAGATTGCCATTGATGAGGGGTTACAGAGAAGAGCAGAAGAGAAACGAAGCCACAAGTTTTTCTGCCTTTTACGGGTTACTTTAATGAGCCAATGACCAATAGTAACAATGTTAGGTCGATTGTACGTCCGCTCATGTATGAAAATTGTAATGACGAAAGTGGTTGGTATCATGAATATGTACATCAAGTCTGTTTCTGATGTCACGTATTTATGATGCTCTTATGAAGTAGATACACCAGAATATCGAATGTTTATTTTCGTAACTCAAACGACGCACTCGAAGCTGCATCTACAACAAGTTACCTTACTTAGGTTAGACAACGCATATTTTGTAACACGTGATAAAGTTGACAGAGGAATCAACAGGATAGCTAATAAGTCTCATTTGACACGTCGGCAACACAATGAGAGTCGATCAAAACTAAAAATTAGTGTATTTTGCTCCACAAAAACGGAGCTAATTCCATGTACAAAGATACAAGATGCACATGTGTTTCTAAGACCCATTGTGGATGGGATTGGCTGTCCACTATATAAACTTGTACAGTATTTGGCAGAAATTTTACGAACACTAACGAAGCAGTCAGGTCATCTTATCAAGAACTATTTACTGGTCTGAAAGCAACAAATTATTTCAATCTATTTTACAAAGTCCACCACGTCAAAAATCACAATATCTTATGACTGACACATACTGTGCGACGGAATCGTGGTTCTTACTTTTAACTAGACATATTATTCAGCTTTCTCAAAGTGAGAACATATGGGATATCTAAGTCTATCAAGTAATCTATCACGCATTATGAGTGTGCACAAGTAGGTCATGTACGTGATGACACAGCAGACAGTAGCAACAAACCATGTGTGCGGAATTCCTGTTTTTCAGTCTGCGGAAGAAAAAATATTGACTCGGTTCATACATTTGACCTGTTAACGGACCATCGAACCTGCAAGTTGTTGAAACTCCTTGAAGCGATACTAAAAGATATTCGCCGCTGGCTTTGTGTGAACATAAACTATTGACTCATGCAGTTTGTTTGTCTGGGAACATTCCTTCTCCAGTGTGAAACCGATTCATATTCACTTAGGTCGTTGTCACCACTGCCATGTATTTTACAGTTTGTGCGTGCGTGATAAAAAGACTGAAAGAGATATTAAGATCGTGTGTGCTCTTTAACCTCTAAGTTCGCGGTTAAAATTATCATTCAGCACGTCAGAAAAAGCTAGACTCGGTTTTGTGTTACCACCAGGTGTGTTACTTTTCCCTCAAATGATGCATCGTGATTCAGGAGATGCGCATATCTGGTGGCCCGATTCAACGGCGTTTGCGCATACTCGCCATAATTACACTGATATGAAATCCACGGTTCCATGCATCAAGCTGCATCCTCAGAAACGACCTGACCACGCTTGAGACCTCGGCTTGTGTACCGTGTCCACACAAGTGTTTGTTGCAGTGTATGGTTGGACAAATTTCGAGAAACTTGACCATCTTATAATTGTTCTACTCAGAAATCAACTAACGCTTTTATACTATTTCTTGATAGAGTACTCATGGGAGTCTCTGGACATGGCTTGCCCAAACGGAGGTGAGAAGGCTGCACGTTCAAAGGTCTGTACACGCCTGTCATACTGACCAGATACTCAGCGCAGTGTCGCCATTACCAGGGTAGAAATGTTTGAATATCGCGGTATACATGGCTTATTTTCTGGTAAGTGTAGACAGGGAGACTGACTCGTCATTCTATATATTAAACTGGGTCAGTCCTTGTCACCTGATTTCAACAACCCAGTCAAAACAATTATTGCCTTCAGAATAGTAACCACCAATACCATCAACCATTATTTTTTCACTACGACTGGCCATGGCAGTTTGCAGATGTCAGTTGGCCAAATAGAACTAGTCAGCTAAATGCACAATCTTTCATGCGTAGCTGACCTGAGGATAGAACACCTTGGATAGAATACCTTGGATAGAATACCTTGGATAGAACACCTTGGAACACCTTGGCTGGACCGTCGTCATGCGTTAGACGTGAAATGTACTAATATTTCGTAGCTGGAGACCAATATGTAACGGTGGTGGCGTCAACAAGAAGGAAGAATTTGTAGGTCATGTCCCACAGGTCTTCCAGGAATGCTAGTATTTATCAACCGTAAAATTGGGGTTACCAAGCTTGCCTTGGGAAAGAATCTCAAAAACAAACTAAACATGAATTTATCTGTCAAAATTAAAACTACATATGCGAAATTTTATGAAGTTGGGGTTTATTACTTGGCAGACAAATCGCCAATTTTTCACTCCGCTCACAAGCCCTTCTGACTGTTGTAATTTACTCCGTAACCTGCAATTGTTGTAACATATATTTTGTCAGAGTGGATAGCAGTGAAAAAATAGAAGGCAGAGCATATACTTAAATGGGTATCGCATGTGATGAAAAAATAACGACCAACCACAAAATGCTGAAGCACTAAGCCAACAACCCTGATTGCAAAACACGTACTGAATCAGATGATTTTGTTGACCGAATAGTATTGTTCACCAGTCGAAGCCGAAAACTGCCGATAATTATGAAAGTTATATTGATTAAGTTTGAGTGAAACATTTACTGGAGTAAGCATAAGCTTATCTTAAAGGTTATACTTACTTAGGGATAGGCTTAAAGTGTAACTACTGTCCTTGAGTTGCGTTAACCGTTGAGTTTCCTTTGACTCGTGGACTGAAATCGATCAGCCGTTTTGTGGTTGGCCTGCAAACTAGCAAGCATCCATCACAGCCCCAGAATGGGTTGATAAAAGGTTTTGGCAAACGGTCGGTCGGTTGGTGATAGCTGGTGGTCATTTGGACCAAACGTTTGCCAACTACTGTTCTTGTTGTTGCCTGCTAGAAACTTCTACACAATACTGTTGCAGGCAACACACATGGATGAATCGGACTGTAATATCTCTTACTATTCAGATTTTTGCTGCTCTGATAAAGTAGACTCAAAGAACCCAAAATTTTAATGTCAGTTTCATGATGGCCTTATAGTTATTACGTATTTTCTCTATACATGTATGGGAAGAACAGTTATGCGTTTTCATTTCATACGCCCACACTACCTCTTGACCCAAAAAAAGAACGAATAACCAAGGTTTCATGTAGGGAAAACGTACAGGTAGTTATCTTCAACATTTCGATCTATAAAATATTTTGACGTCAAACCACATGAGACCCATTTGATAACACTTCCTCTGAACGCATTAGTGATCTACTGAACCTAATAAAATCTTGCGACTGACTTCCTGTTTCGTGCGCTTTATGCACTCGTCGCTGCGATTGGATCCTTGACTGAGGGACTCTCTTCATCTCGCCGTTTTTTTAGAAAGGCTAAAACCAGGTGGTGCTTTCTAATTAGCCAGTACTTGTCACACTGCAGCCGGTTCGGATATTACCACTCACCGGTTGTCACTTCGTTTGGAAGAACTGCACGCCAATCCTGTGGACAAACCTATGTATTGAGGTCACACAGATAAGAAAAATGAGCTAGATGAGTGAATGTGTTGTCAATTATTACCGAGCAGCTAACAAACTAACTGCTAGCAGACAGCAAAATCATCTGAGACCACAGTAAATCTCCTGGTTGGCTAAACTTGGTCGGTCATTGCTAAACAGAAAAGTTCTGTTGACCAAAAGTTTGGCAGCAAGCTTGTCTGCGTAATATACGCATCTGACACAGGAACGTTTGCATTTAAAGAGGAAGATTGTGGTATAATAAGAACACTGCTTGATTTGAATGACCCAGTTGGCTACGGTCTGCCTTAACCTGAGCATATGACATTTAGATGGAACACCTGCGGCGATCGAAGACGACACACTCGAACTGACGAACAGATAAATGAAATATTGAAATAGAACATCATTCGAAACTGGTCGCATCTGTATCATTTTCATAAGGTTTTCAGTTAGCCCTTTTTGAAGAGAAACGCTAAAATTACATTTCACTCTTAATAAAGACCCCTAGTGATGCATGTACTCAACAATGTAAGGATTTTAACTCCGGTAACACTTTCCTGCTGCAATCGTGTGGATGGCTGTGCTGCTGACCCTGCATTAACCAAAACTGAACTGACAACGACAAACTAGCCAACAAGACGTGACCTCTGTAATTGACCATCAGATTAATTACAACACAATAAGTACGAAAACGGTAACCTGGGTGGGCCAGAAAATTGGTGAATGTTGCGTTGTACTTAGCCTGACAGTCAAACACGGAGAATAAGCCTTGTTGGCTACTTTGTAGTTCTAATGTCTTCACTTGATGTTTTCGAAAGAACATAACTGAATTGTCACAGTAAAAAGATCAACCACATTTACTTCTGAGTAACGCTCATAGTGACCAGTTGCCTGGACAGGAGATAAAACTGCTGTCTTGTAACGTCCAATTGATGACTCTACAACTGGGACCTCTATCAAAGTTTAAGACACAGGAATCAATAAACGTGTTGATCGATATTTTGCTTGTTGGTAAATAGTACTGAATTTTGCTTTGTATAAATTAAACATCACATCACAAGCAACATCCTTATTCCCATGGATGTTTCATAACGCCTCGTTCTATAAGAAGCGTGATAATAACGTTTCGCTCTTTCTCAGAGTTTGTATGTAATGCATACTTTCGATTAACTGTGAGTGATTTCCAAAGTTTACGAAGCAAAATCCACTAGTACTCAACAAATAGATAAATTGTTACAAGGCCTAGTACGAATGCGGTATCATAAGATCTGATCACTTCACATCAGCTGTTTTTTGATCACATCTAGAGGGGTGCTGGATGAAAACGGTCACAGAAAGATTTAGTAAGAAAGTAGGCATTTGCCTCCGTTGAAAATTTGATTATATCCTATGTAATTTTCTTGTATTCCCCAAAAACCACTCCAATGTTTCCAGTCTAATTACTAGGTTGCTCGCCTTTCTGAATAAACGAGACGATTAATTTTTAGCTTGAGACAAAACGATGTACACTTCCCCCAACAGACGCTCACTTTTCATTGAGACTGACTGAACAGTGTTAGACAGTTGATAACTTGTACTTGACTTTGGGATTAAAGTGGTCTGTGCCCGAGATAAATCCGTTGATACCAGACGTGATCATATTTCGATGTCTGACGTGATGGCAAGCGTTTATCTACTGTATGAGATTACCACGTCCTAAGGTGCTTATATGAGGATGCACTGTTAGGCCGTGAATCTGTAGACATATCAATGCAAAAATGAAGACATTCTGACCAAAATATTTCCATTACGAGAGTTTGCGATGCTTCTCCATTAAAAAAAGTTTTACATTAGTTTGAATTTATTACGAAATAGAAAGACAATGAAAGATATTCCATTGAACAGGTTAAGTTTTACGAACCAACTGCATACACAGTATGTTTCTATGGTCGACTTCATTTCAGCAAATCCGTTTTGAGCAGAACAGTGCAGGAGTAACTATGACATGTCCTAAATTCGAACGCTTTCCCCTATTCCACAGCTGATCTATCGATTGATCAGCAAGGAGATTCAGTGTGTGCGAATGCGTGTTCATATTTTGTCCAATCAAGACGTTGTAGAAGAAAATACAAGCGATCATCGAAATACTGCGCCCAGGTGAGAGATAGATAATCAGAGGCAGGTGGCTCGTACCTAAAATAAATACATCAGTCAGATTATTGCAGTTTACATGCGCACTTGGTTAAATATTCAGTCCCTCAGGGTTGAGAAGTAATTGGTTGTTATCGTCATCGTTGTAACGTACTTCTCAGTACCAGTCGATTAGGTGATCATTTCTGAATACTGCTGACGAATTTAAGCAAGATTTCAATTTATTTGGCATGTTTCCCTTTAGTTCGACAAGCTGCCTGTCAGTGGTGATTTCGACATGTCAAGTTAAATGAAAGAGTACGCGCATGAAGATCTCCAGGTGAGATTTCCAACGATGGCACACACAGAGTTCCATAACAGTAGGTGGTGATGAATCAGTATACACAACACACGTTTTCTGATTAGCTAGAGGACTAACACTGGCAATGGCTTGAACTACGATGACTTCCTTCAATAAGATTCATTATCGGTCATACTTGTCTAGGATTGTTAAATATCTCAGGATGAAAGTGCTCTTATTTACCGGTTCAACCCACTGCACGATTGTAAGTCAATTACTAAAGAAACGGTCGTTTTCTCAAAGAACTCTACGTACTCAACACGACTTCATCGTCACATCACTCCTTCTCTGCTTTGGGCATCAATAGGTGGTCATCATTTCATTTCACTCGGATAAGTTTGACACATTCAAAAATGCAATGAAAGCAGTCATTACATTAGTTTTGTAGCGTTACATTTCTGATTTCGTTTTTAAGTTGTTCCTTGATTTAGTTAATGGATTCCGTATGACAGGGTTTTTGTGTGCAAGTGGACCAAAAATAGAATGCTTGTACTCTCAGTCTAGATTCATTGATAGCCCTATCTGCATAGAGCATTCGGTGCATGTTGCTTGTTTAAATCCAGCTAAAGCGCCTTTCTGTCAAGAATGGATTTGGTTTCAAGTTTGATTTTAGTGAAGCCCATTTGGCCCAAATTGAGTAGTACTCGCTTGTAAGACTTCCTACCACTTAATACAGATTGATTTTCAAAGTAATTTCATATGCTATGTAAGGTGCCATGGGGTGATCAAGTTCACCTGCCACCATTTCCAAAGCAGAAATTTAAGTCTATGACAGCACGATCAGCCCGGAAGTTTTCTCTTTGTTCGCAAAATCCATTGGTATATCTCCATTCAAGTAATTTTGGTCGTTCTTGAATGAAAATTCTTTAGTTCTTGATGGGGAAGGGATAAAGAATACAAGTGTACTGTTACGAGATTAAATCTGCGAATACTATTGTAGTGAGGATGAGCGTTCGTGCTATAGTACTCATGCCACTGTCATTCAGTAGTGGGGCCAAAGCATAAATCTTGACAGTGAAGTATTCGCAGGAAAAATACAAGAAACATCGGAGTGCAGCACGACATGAAATTGTTCTTGGTACGTCAAAAGAACGTAAAGAAACTGAGCATTAACGTCTGTGGCAACCGTGACGACCTGAGCCCAGTACCGTACATAGATAAGTGTTTTTGTTCATGGTCTTGTTGAAACACATAACCCATGTGTTGCTATCCTGAATGAACAATCCTTGTGCCGTCAGCGTTCTTGGCTCACAACATTACGTCACAGCAACACAATTTGACAGCATTCTTGA
>LUCH01000883.1:143857-164201 GCA_013368495.1 Paragonimus heterotremus | reverse complement strand
GGGCCGACTGGAAAGTCTATGGGGATGCGACAGCTGCGATCAATTGTGAGTGACGTTCAACTTGATAAAAAGCCCAAGTCTTAGCATGTGATACTTAAATCGTAAAATCAAAGCAACTTCATTTGACTTAGCAACCCATGGTAAAGAGATTGCAGATTACTTTGATAAGGTGTGGAGAATTGGTCTTGTAAACCTGAGACAAAAGCAATCTTAATCAAACCAAGTGTGCTACCTAAAACCTAAAACCCGATTTTCCCCATCTACCTCAAAATAACTCTACGTTGTTCAATGTAGAGAGAACAAATATCTTTCGATATGTCAGCATTTTGTTTACAGCGATCGGTTCTTCACATTACAACATGGGGCTAGGAGTATCTTCAATTCCCCAAACTTGTCTGGATAGCACACAAGCGTTGTGTAATCAATATCTTATTTCACAGAACGTATTTGCACCCATGGTAAGCTGTAAAAAGAACGCGGGATATTAAGATAAACGCTAATGGCAATTAGATATCCTGAACAGTTCACAGACAGCATGATGAGCAGGTGCAATGTGCCATTTCACACAATTCGAAAAAGGATATATTTCGCTTTCTGCAATTCAGGTGGAATGATTTAACAAAATACATCAAGCAGGACTTGAAGTCTGCTCTATCCAGTGCGTATGTGGTTGTCCAATTACGCCTAGTTCAGACCATCAAAGCACCAGTTCTTCAAAATCGCGAACGTAGTTTGTCTAGTTATTCAGTCCCTCATGTTGTCTACCAGCTCACTTGCAGTTGCAGTGATGGTTACATAGACAAAACAAATCGACAACTAACTCGGCGAGTAGCAAACACAAGTCCAAAAATGGTTAAAACAACTGATGACAACAGTCTCAAACCAGTGAACCCCATTGTTCGAAATTCAGCCTCGTCGATTGCTAGACACGCCATTACAACAAGTCACCAAGTTGACCTACTTAGCTCATTCAAAATATTACACAATCAGAACCTGAAGATACTGGTCTTTAGTTAAGCTATGTTGATCAGAGCTTACCAGCCGGTGCTGTGTGCACAAAAGTGGTTGAAGCAACCCGTTGAGTTATCGTAATGTTGGTGACATAACAGTGAATGTGAATGTGTGCATGTCCATATTTTGTCTATCTCTGTCTGTCTGTCGTATATAACCTGCATGTTTTACGTGTGTAACTGATGAGAACAAATGAAATGTTAACACATCGCAACACATATCTTCATTCTGCACTGATGAGATGTTAAAGGGAACCTAGTGGATTCAAGTCTAAGTTAAGCAACCTTCGCAGTTGATTACAAATTTTACACTGTCGGATGGCTGTCCGGCTGGAATATTTTGAAACATACTAAGGTTGTGTTCAACTATTGATAGAGTCATTAGTGCTGCTTCAGGAATGTTGAATGTATCGCTTTCATTGGAGGCGAGTTGATTGGTTAGTGACGACCTTTCCAACCAACTGCACTGGTTTGTTGATTGTGGCTCTGGGTCGATCAGGTGACATGGTAGACTTGCTAAATTAGTAGGATGTAGAGCATGAACATACAATCACATGTGTAATGATTAGTTTTTGAAGGATTGAAAAAAGGTGTCAGAAACTCTGTGTTTTTACTAAAGCGGCAGGTCCCATATGTTTACTGTCGGTTGCTATCTTTTTAACTGATAGTAAGCATCATTATCCTGACCACAAGCTGCCTTCCTGCCACCAAGCTTTTGAGACCAGCGCACCGACATATATCCAACTGAGCTCACGTTGAACACAGCTGACTTGTCCCATTTAAAAGTTCACGGTGGGTACTTCTGTTGCCCTACGAATGTTAGTTGAACGGATTGTGCACCACAATTATCGGCAGAGAGGAAAACATTTTAAAACCATTCTCATTAAAGGGTTTTGACTAAGTTTTTCACAATCAAGTGTTGGAGAATTCAGTTTCAGGCTATGTAACTGACTGAATGTGATTTTGTTAGATTTACTGACAGTGTACAGATACATAGAGTTTCATGAGTCAACTTACACCTTGGGTATCCGTGAACAAGTTTGTCTGAACTGAACTCTTAACTCGTGACCTCCTGCTATTAAGTATATTGTATTAAGCATTGCTCAACTAATCGTTGTTCGACCTTTCAATATACGTCGGCGTTGCTCACAAGTGAACAATCCGGTAATAACAGTAGATGCTATCTCTGGAGAATATAACAAATATCGAAGAAGATAATCAATTTCCGTGCCTGTATCTTTTGTGTATGTGCATTTAGGTTGTGGGTGTATGATCTTGTATTTCTTTTCATTCACCTTGTTTGACTGTGTTGTCCAAACATTAACACTGCAGTATGTGTTTGGCGGGGTGCAGCGAAATTCGTCGGGTAGTTTGTTATTTTTGGCTTCTGCTCCCTAGTTCATTCCTGAAAGCAGCTGCTCTTAATATGGAGGTCTCCAGCTAGTTGCAAGGGTTCGGAAGTTATCCCTGCGCCAACAGAACGAAGCGAACATAAGTAACAAAAACACAACTGTCTAAACAGCAAACTAAACACAATATAATACTCACATGAGCGACACATTGGACATTTTGAAAACCTCAGCCGTGTGTCTCCAAAACAGACGATCCCATCCGTCCAATGGATCATTGTAATGATACAGCCTGAGTCCAACTGCGTTTTGTTGCACCACTGTGTCTTGTATAACTAGGCTGGGGATAGGGGAGTAACGTGTGTCGGGTTCAAACTGAAAGGCAGCGTAGTGTGCATTCGCTCCTGAACCGGGAAACTGGCGGGGCTGTTGCGTATGTTGGAAGTCCCTAGTTTCTAGTGCAAACAACAAACTTCCTGACCGTATGCCGTGAATTCGAAATTCAATAGTGAGTCGGGAACTGGCAGATATTAATGGCAGTCTGATCAGATCACGAGGTATGTGCCAGCTGTACAAACGATCAGGATCTTTACTGTCCATTGGTCCATCGAAAATGATCAGTTCTTCTACTGTATTACCCTCCAAGGGTAAACATCTCAGCGTGTGACACGGTACGTTGGAAGTAGGTAACAAACCCGGTAGAAGTTGCATTGGTCCAATAGTAGCGTTTGGTGCTACAGCAGCTTGATCTTTGCTGGTCGGACAGTTGACGACGGGGAAGTCAAGGAGATGGAGAATAATTTGATGCATTTGATGGGGCTCATCTGCCATTAATTCCGTACGGTAAATGGTCTAAATAAATGGTTTGGAAGACGGTTGGACAAGCAAACTTGATAAGCTTAACTGAATGTGAGCCAGCAATTATTTGTTCGATACGGACAACAAGCCAATTTATCATCTGGTCGGATCAATAATCGACAACACTTGAGGTGTTCAAATTTATGAAGGGAACTAACTGTTTCAAGTTGAGGTTTAGCCGTTTTGTGTCTAGTTGTTTCCAGAGTTACGACCAATGCGATATTCGTCCTTCAGTTATCAGTCATACGCTTGTGAATAAAAGCACTCGGTTGTGTAAACCTGTTGCCTGATAAGGGTTAATGTATGAGTAGATAGCTGCTATTAATGGCAACAACATTTATGATAAGGAAGATGGTGACGAAGGTTGGCTTAGTGTTGAATCCTTTGTTGATACATTGGGTACTGGTCACTAGGAAGTCTACATTCAAGACACAACAATGCACATCCATGATGGGATCACCGTATAAGCATGTTGTTCTCATTGCATGAGTTGTAGTAGCTCCGCCGCATTCTACGGACTTAAATTCATTGCATGTCACACGTGGTTCGTTTTGTGGGACCTGGTTTAGTCTGGTAGCGGAAGCCAGGTGATCAGTTTATAGTGTGGGTTCGAGGGATGAAGGCTTGGTTCGTTAACATGTTGTTTCCCTCATTTCCAAGTTTCTGAGGCCATCGAACACCGAGGGTTGGAGATGCTACCGCAAATGACGTAGAATTAAACATAGTGGTGATTCTATTTAGGGAACTTTGACCCCACATGCGTTTTGTTCTTGCTTCTGCAACTTCTATTGTTGTAGTGTGCAAGCCGACCAACTAGTAACAGGTTTTGACATGCACATTTATGTGAACAGAACATGGTTGGCCTCAGCTTTAGCCTGGAGGTAAGATTTTTCAGATAACCTCTTTCGAGGAAAGCACCGGATTCAAGTTTCTTCTTGTTAGAACTGGTCAGTAGAACACATCCTTGCTATGACCGAGGTTTAAACTGCCGTCCACTTTATTAGGATGCAACCAGGTTGACCAACGCACTATTGGCCTCATATTAGACGAGAACAAAATTTTGAATCTAAAGGTTTAGCCAGATTCATTTGTAAGCAATACTCGTCAGGAGCTGTTGTATCGATTCGAATTGATCGGGCAATCCGCCATTACGCACAAGCGAATGTGACTGAGAGTTCAAATGTGAAATGTAAGGTCAATGACACGGTGGCAACATGGTTGCTTTATGTTAATGTTGGCCACAATTTAAATCTGGGTCATGACAAGAATATGTCCGAATGGCGAGACCTACCAGAAAGGACACCTGAACTTATGGCTTCTATTTAGAACTGACTAATTAAAAGTCTATCTGTCAACTGTCAACTACCGGTCAAACATCAGTCATGTTTAAGTTGCATCAGCTAAATTCGCCATTACTCACCAGAACACGTGCCGCTCGACTTGCTAGTGGGCAACGATCGAGTTGTATGTTGCACTACTGACTGAATAAATGCGTTTGGGAGGTGAGGCACAATCTTATAAGTATACAGCAAAATAACAATTATGATTGCAACACTGCTGTATTCCGCACTTGTAAGAAGGGGGTTAGAAAAGGTGCACTCAAGCAGACAGCACTCTGGTCACCGAACGGCTGACCGTGATCACCGGCCTGTTAACCAGTACGGTCGAAAAGCTCCTACTATTCTCTAGAAGCACGATGTGGTTTGTAATACGTCTACTTCGAGTAGCAGTAACCGGAATGAGACGCCAATGTCTTATTCACTGCCAAATGAATCGGAGGTTTGAGTCATTGATTCCGGGTACGATCCCCAAGAAGGCTTTATCTCGTGTTACCTTGCAGGTTAGGTCGCTGAGTCAGAGGCTCCGGGTCCTGTCCCCTAAGGAAACCGTATTCCCTTTTGTCCTACAGGTCAAACTGTTGATTCAGATATCCAAGATGAGATCCACGTGTGTAAATCTGACACGTGCCCATGAATGCAGGGCGCTGCCAGTCGGGACATCGAATGTGCATACGCTGTTAGATGGATGTATCACCAGAATGGCGCATTACATGATTGTGATAGAAATGAGCCTTTATAGCGTCGATGAGGCAAGGTCTGCAGGCCAGGGTGGGCTCCGGAAGGAAGGTACTAGTTTTACCTTCTAATGGGTTGGCCACCCATTGGAAGCTATTCAACAGCAAGATAACTGTTTCGCAGTCGCTGATAATATCGACTTCTTGATGATAAGTGATTCACGCGGAATCAGCTCTCGAATCGTGTCCTTGCGCTTGGGACTTGATCGAGGTAAGTCTACTAACCTTCTTAGCGTTCTTCCTTCAGCTGTGTGTCCGAGTGATGGTACAAAGGGCCAGTTTGTTAGAGAGTTCGGTGGACTTATTAGGGTGACCTGCTATACGTTCTAGGTGATTGTGATGACCGAGTTGGATGCAACTCCCCGATTTAGCTTGATGTCCTTCGAACTCATGGAGGATGCTATCAGTAGGAGCGATTGCTCTCTGCATTACTCATGCGCTACCTATCAGTCAGCAATAATTAGCGAACAATTCCGAATGGATGCAAACGACATTATGGTTTATGCCTTTCATCGAATCGATCACCAAAATTCGTTTGACTATGTGATCGTTCGACAGTGCGACATTGGTGAAGTGCTGATGACGAGAGTGTCGCGTGGGGCTTAAGGTAACACGGACCATAGAGTGGTCAGGACCAAGTTACTTATTCATTTCTGTGAGCCTGTTTGATGCAGTTCAAAAGGGTAGCAAAGCAGGCTGATTATTTTACGAAAGAAGAACTCATGGGCAATCACCAACATGCGGTCAACGTTAGTCTCAAAGACACTCCCACACTCATTGAACCTCAGGGAACAAATCGGGGCACAGTCACCGAAACATCTGATTACCATTACCAGAAACCGGACTGGTTTGATACCAACGATCTAGTCACATCGAATCCACTTCGCAGAAAGAATGAAGTGTTTGCTGTTTTTATTGCGGATGGAAGCAGTGGAAACAAACAGAAGACTCTCCGTGGTGCATTTACTCAAATCACTAAATGTCTTTGCAGAACCAAGGACAACTGGTGAACAATGCAAAATGGGTTGACACACAGCTGTGCTAATTGTCGGAACCACCAGGAGTTTTGTGGTTCACTCAGGGAGATTTTTGCCCGTCCGTCTAGTTAGCTGAAGCACCAGTGGACGAAGGCTCTGGTGTTTCGTGCATACAACTGGAGACCACTATGAGGAGCTGGCGCAAACACTTTATCAACCTGCTGATTCGACATGCTACCGTAAATTGTTTGACCGTTGCCACAGGTCACCAGACAGACCCTTGATCCCTGTACAGATGCAACAAATGACTAGAAGACCTTTGGACAACTAGAAAACGGAAAAACTGTGGAGGAAGATAGGTTGCCGGAAGAACTTTTGAATGACGGTGGTCCAACTTTGGGACATGCTGTGCTCTGCTTAGGTCATTCTATCTCGAAAAAAGAAACAGCTCTGTAAGGGAAACAGCAGTGCTCGGACAACCATCAGAGGATTAGTCCGTTGAGCGGTGATGGGAGTGTTTACTCAAGAATGTTATATGAAAAACTTATTGCGCTGCTTACGCACAGTGAAGAGAAACCGCAGCAAATGACCACAACTTTCGTAACCGCGACCGTCAAGTTTGGTTCGGTTGAGAACATAAGCATGATACTTAGTTTTAACTTTCTGCGGGTGATATTGTGAATGGCTGTGCAGACTTCTGTCACTCAGGTAGCCATCTGTCGACATATTTGCTCATAGGCAACGAGTAGCGATTTCGTATGGCGAAGGTTAGCGCTACTTTCGGACATCTTGAAAGGCGTATCTGGAAGAACCGTAGCCTGAGAATGAGAAATAAGCTACTCATCTGCCGTTCAATGGCGTTCTGTGTATTACTGTACGACAGTGAAAGTTTGACACTGTATCAGCGGAACGTGTGTAACCTGAGCTGTTTCCATCTACAGTGTCTAAGACGCATTAGGAGTCTGCGGTGATCGGAGATGGTTGCGAACATTGAAGTACTTCGGGGAGCGGACAAGAGCGGGATTAAAACCGTGCTGACGTATAGTCCGCTTCGTTGGCTAGGTCACATATTCATAAAATAGACAATGAAAGGATTCCGAAGCGGCTGTTGTGTTGGCAAGTGAAACCAGGCAAACGAAATCCTGGTGGCCAACAATTGAGATATCAGGATGTTATCGAGATAAGTTTTTCGTTTCATAATATCGATGTTAGATTTTAGGTGGGCAGCCTTGAACCAGACAGTCTACAGAAATACGATCCGAACGGGCGTCCGAAAGTTCAGCGAGCAACAGTTACGTGGCCGTGGACGGAAGCGAAGTATACAAAGGAACTATGGGTGTTATGGTTCGTGGCAACATGACTGTGTGGCGTTGCGCTGAATGCGGCAGTGAATGCGCCGGTCGTCTCGGACTAGCAAATCATCAACGTGCTCATAGTACACCGTTAACGAGAAGATAGCGAGTACGTTAAGCTCAAGTAAGTTACGCCAGTTTATCTTCTTTTTTAATAGTTCTTATCAAGCAGAGGCCGCCGTCGCGCGGCAGCTAACTCGGCCTTCTTTTCAGAAACCTAGGTCAACGTGGCCTTCTACACTTCCTTTCCCTTCAGCTATGTTCGTGCACAGTATGATGGATGTCTTGTTCAGTTTTTGGTCCAAACTTAAATTTTTGTTTGTTTTCTTCAATCCTATTTTAAACTACTTGCTTTATATTTTTACTGCTTCTTATCATTAGTGTCTCTGTAATTTTTCTTCCGAGAGATAAGGATCTCACTTTCATAGCAGCCTACCAACTGGCTAATCAGCATCGGGTGGCTGAACACAAGGGCAGCCAATCGCGCACTTCCTGGTCTTACTTCTTCGGGTTTACAGTGAATAAGTGGTGTGTGAGTTGAACTACAAGTGATGCAGTACAAGCCATTTATAGCAAGAGTTTTGAACAGGCGTCCTTCGATTTTGGTCACTGTGACGAACAAATTTGAAGTTTCCGAGTTCCTGATGTGGCTTCCTAGCTCAGCTGGTATAGCGCTTGCTGCTTTTGGGTACGGTGTTTCTGTCACCGGTTCTCAAGTCCGGATTTTCCGCAGTTAGACTATTTTTAATTGTGGTAGCAACTCTATAGACAACCCATAAAGATTTGCTGATGTCTGTGCGATGGTTGGCGTCAGCTAGATGTGTAACAGTGGAGTTGGCAATTGATTTGTGACAACCGGTTGCGGTCCACGCTGGATGCTCTTCCTTGATCTTTTTTGACACTTGCCTAGTAATACGGCCAACCTATTCTCCAGTACAACAAAAGCATGAAAATGAATACTCGAACACTGACTGATCGTGGACTAGTTGGTTGTCTTTCAGGCTCAGTCTTAATATCGACATTGTTGTGAACCAACTTCTTAAGGTTGCTGCTGGAAAGGTACGTCTAAGTGACCGGTACATGCACCGGTTAAACTGATAAGCCATAGCGTCCCCTTCAGATGGGAGTTTTATGAACACAGCTTTCTTTTCAGCTGTGGGCATTATTTCATGTGGAATTTTGGCCTTCATATTTGAAGTATCTGAAGAATTGCTCCGGATGCTGTATACTGTCGCAGAGCAATTGCTCCTTAATGTGATCCAGGTGACCTTCTTGCAGATTTTAAATCCAGTCCAGGAGTTCGAGAACAACACGATCTGCTGCCATTCCAGTAGGGGTGGTGGTCTCGAAGTATATTGCAACACATCAACACAGCCCTTGTTGCTTCAAAAGTCTTCTCATTTGGAGTCATCTACTGTGTTTACTGTAGGCAATGAAATTGCCTCGTGGAATTATTTCTAAGCAAACGCAGCTTCACTCTTTCACAGTTGAACGAGTTTTATAAACTTTGTTCCCGGTGAAACCCATTTAAAGCTGGCATCACAGAGACCAAAGGTAAAGAAGTACGGGGTGATAAGTTGTTTCTTCCAGGCATGATAGTATTTCGCAGTGGTAAGAAACTCGATAAAGAATGTGGTGTAACTGTTCAGTTTGGATCGTACCTAAAAACCTCAAGTATTCGTAACAAGTTACTACTGGACCCTCCGAAATCAGTTTGGCAAGTACTCACTGTCACTCAAAACGTTATTTGTTTGACTGGTATGATTTATAGAACACCTTCTGCGCACAGAGATGCCGCATAACTTTGTACAACGACGTGCATAGAGTACCATCTTTAGGTTACACTCAAACATTAACAATGAGGGATTTTAATCACCGAGAACTAGACCTCACGAACAATTTAGTCAATGCCGCAGCGCCTTCCTCCGCTGGGAATTTCTTCGAGGCAGTAATGGAAGCCGAAAGAGTCCAGCATGTCCAGGACCATACGGGATGGGGGGGAATCAAGCATCGTCTTGTCATGATTGCATTCTTATCAATGTGGTTGACATGATAAACAATCTAAATATCATAGTTCCACTTGGTTGTAGTGATCATGAAAATAAATGAACTCAGCTGTCTACACAGAACCAGACAATATACTCCCCAAAATACGGGTCTGAAGGCCTATCAAAAAAGCAAATTTCACAAAGATGACGTCGGCTTAAAAAGGTTGATTGGCCTTATTCCTTCACTACACTCAGTTTAGACGATCGTTGGCAGTTTATCATTGACGAGCTCTCCGGTACCTTCAACAATCAGGCTCTAGTAATGTGTCTCTAGCCTAGTAGGTGGCCAAGACACCTATGGAGTAGAATCAAACATCTGGTTACACTAAGGTGTTCAGCCTGGAATAGGTGCCAACTAGAATAAAGTGAACTTACATTTTTAAGTATGTCAGATGGGGCAGTCGTACAGCAGCGAATAGATCTTACTATCCCAAAGGATAAAAGTGAATTCTAAGCTTTTCTACATCGAAGTTGCAACACATACAAGTGGAAAAATTGGTCCTTCGCAACTTCAAATCACTGGCAGATTTACCAATACAGATACTGAGGTTACCAACGCTCTGGGTAAACAGTAGGTATGTGAGCATAACTGTAAACCGAGAACGACTTTTGAGCACATAGGATGTAACTTGACAGTTAATTGCAATGTCGTATGTCATAATCAAATTACCGAAGCTACTAACTCACAAATCACCTGGTCCAGACTTGATATTCCCTGTCGTCTTGAAAAGCTGCACCACAGATTTAACCGGATCGCTTACGGCACTTTTCAATCACTCCTTGTCAACCGGCTGTTTAGCATAGGCCTGGAAACAGTTTACAGTCACAAAGGTGAATGCAGAGACTACCAAGCAAGCTGTCGACCCATAGCATTGTTCTAAGTTATCTCTAAGGTAATGGAAAGCTTAAGAGATGACGTTTTTCCGGTCAAGGTTGAAGATCTCCAACTCACCACCAAGGAGCAACATAGATTCCATAGAGGATAATTGTGCGTCACGAATCTGCTGATTGCTCATGATGTTTGGACGAAGGTTGTAGACGCAAGATTGGCCATATATGTGCTTTATCTTTACTTTTCCAAAGCATTTGGTAGGGCTGATCATCCCGTCTTGTCTCGGAAACTAAGCAATTAAGGCCTTCATCAGTGCTAATTCACCTGGCTGGTGGATAGTCTGATTGAGCGTAGGTTCAGTGTGAAGGTGCACGGACAGCCTTCAGAATGGTTCCCAGCTAACAGTGGCGTCCCATAAGGATCTACCTTAGGATTCTTGTTAAATCTTCCCGTTTTTGAACCAGCCACTGCAGTCAAATCCCCGATGTTACTCTACGATTACGACACAGGGCTCTGGCGAATTCTAGAATGTCCAGAAGAAATGGTGACTTCCTAGAACGATTTAAACGGTCTAAACCAGTGGTCAGTAGAAAATAACTTGCCACGCGATGACAACAAGTGTACAGCCATACACGTTTAGGTTCAAAACTGCACTGACAATTACCATGGCAACACAAGGATGCCAGTGTCCGTAGGCAGAAGATACCCAGGGATCATAATGGCATACAGTTTGAGTCTATCTACAAACTGTACAGCTATAACTGAAAAGGTACAAATAGCTCTGAAGTGTTCTCCACAATGTTCGCCTCATACTCCGCCCATACTTGGAAACGACCGAACAAGCCTGTCATACTTATCTTAAAAAAGATTTGGCATCTACTGAATGTGTTTAGAGGTGGGTCACTAGAACTGCGGAGCTCAAGATAATCGTTATCCAGAAGGATTAGCAGAATCGTATACAAGTCGAATGTCTCACATTTGACCGCAGCTGTCGAATTCGCATAAACTTTCCAGTAGGTCCCTTTCGAAAAGAAACACTAGACTCGAGTTCCGCTCTCATCAGAGCTCGTCAGTAGTGTATATCATCGCCACTGCCAGGACTAGCACTCTTGCCACGATTTCATGATACAACCGTGTTGACTACTGCGCCATTGACCTGACATTAAGCATGACCGAATTATCATTTGTGGACACTCAATCACTTTGGTTTGTGAGTAATGATCAGACTTGCCGGATCGTCTCGATAAAAGAGTCATTGTCTGTTAACTCCAGTCTATAACCCTGCGATTAGGACTTCCTAGACAGGTCGAAATCTCCGATCTCATTAAACCTGTTAGGCGATAGTTTATATTACTGATGAGCAGTCGGAGTTTTAGCCCCAGCGGTGGCAAGGATATGCATTACTTACGAGCTGTAATGGGAGCGGAACTCGAGTATGGTGCTTCTATTCGATAGAAACTGGCTGGAAAGTCTATCCGAATGCGAAGGTGCGATCAGTTGTGGGTGACGTTCAACCTGAAATTAACCAAATCCCCGACTACTTATCAGTAATCTCAATTGCACACCTCAAGATAAAAGGTACCATATTCAACAGCAATATAGGAGATTTACTGAGCAGCAGAACGATATACCAGAGTTTCACAGCTTTGACAGATGACAAACTTAGACTTATTTTGTGCCCATCTTGCGTTACCGTCAAATTTGTTATAATTGGACTTTTCAAAGTAGGTATATCGACTTCTGTTTTCCAAGTTTCTACGTATTTTTGCTATAAAAAATTGAGTTTCTGAGTTCAAGTCTGGTTGAGGCGTTACGAACATGCTAGTGACCTTGCGGCTGTTTTGTCCGTTGTATGCGCGTTCTAGTTCAACGCTAAAAATGAATAACCTACCTAGTATTGCTTAATTGCTTCAGGGTGATCACTCCCGGTACGTTCACTAACAGAGTCCTAGTGAGAATTCTTACATACGTTTGTCAGAAGTACGGTATATCGTGGAAATGTTTCTTCGCAAATGATATCACGTTCACTTCTTGAATTAAAATGCAATTTAGCAGGTGGTGAATAACATTCTTTGCAAATAAAGTATGACCAGGTGATAAACAAATAGATAATCTTATATGTTACAAATCTGTGGCTCAGTTGATTGATTTCACTTGTCTGTTTCTTCTGTATCTTAGACAGAAAAATTGTGTTTACGCGAATTCCGCCTGATTTTCATCCCCTCAACGCGGCCATGTCACAGCCAAGCCCGACGACTTCTTTCGACCGGACCGCCAATGGTATTACACGACGTCGCATTCGGCTTGTAGAAGGAAACGAACTGAGACAAGGACAACTTCAACTGTGGATGGCCGATCGTTGGCGGCCTGTTTGCAGTCGAAATACCGAGTAGGATTGCTTAGCTTGTGTGAATAAGGTTCACAGAATAGTTTGATGTATCTATATATCTGATGCCTTGTAGGAAATCTGCCGACCTCTGCTGCGCTGTGCTAAATGGTTGCAAATAAAGTGACTTATATAAACCTAACCAGTCTTTTGTTTGAGTTCAACAGACTAATAAACAGAAAATCACAAGGAAACGGCTGTAGTGTGTAGTACAATGAAATCTACATTGACGACGGTTATTCTACCCAGCCAAGCTTTCTATGGGTGAATAAACAGGATCTTTCTTCTAGAAGGCTTCTAAACTGAAAATGTGTAGAGCGAGTAAACTAACTACTACTCGTTGTTCAGTATTAAGATAAACTGTCCGATATGTCATTTAGACGTCAGTTTAATCTGTTATCCCGATAACATCAGCCACATGAAGTCCGTTTCACTGGCTCTTGTGCCGGATGAATGTTACGTGATATGACCGACATGCCCATCACTAAAATTATAGTCTCTTGGTACAAGATAGACGCAATCCAGTTAGCGGGATGGATCTAAACAAATAAAGTGACTTCACTAATTATAGTGGACTTAGTAGGATTGACAACTAAGACTACCAATTCATACCGTGATGTTGAAGAATCATGTCGAGTGAACATAAGAAAAATTCGCTCCGAGGGCGCCTAGTCACCGATAAGGTAAGTTCACTCCCGAATCCAGTGCAGCATCTCAGCAAAACGCGTGACTTAACCGAACAAGGCGGAAATACTTGTCGTCCCAACTTACTGACTCTCTCAGTATTATCTCACAAGTGGTTTTGGGTTAAAACGTGTTGCTGCATACAGTGAATCGAATCGGGTATTCAAAAGGCATTTTACAAGATTCTATGTGTTACGGTGTTGTTAGAAAGCCTTAATATCCGAGGGTTAAGCCTCACGAAACAACTTTATAAAACGAACCATAAGTAGCTTACGAGGTTGTGACAGTGGGTTTTTAGTTACGTTAGGATATTTCACGTTTCGAAAAAGTTTTCTTGTCAGTTGCTTTCAAAATATACCTAAAAAAGATGAATCTCGAAATTACACAACTTTTCTACCAACGTGTTGTTTGTTCTGTAATTAACCCCATATTTCGTACCATTAAATTTGCAGATATACACGTGCAGCCACAACCACATGAAGACTACGTTTTGTCAGCCCGAACTCACCGAGTGTGGCAACACGCCCATATAACTACGTGAACAGGTCTTCAACCAAATTCACGGATATGAACAGCAGATAAATCCCAGCAACGGCGAACTTTAACACTGAAAACTCTTTTACTAAGGAACCGGTCATGACAGATCACATGAATGTGAACGCTATGACTTAACAGGAATGATGGACAAAGCGTCATGAGTGAAATCTCTCATATCGTGAACATTTACAGCAAGCGCCCAAACCAGAAGTGTTCTGTTACTCTACTCAAAAGTAGTCCAAATCCAAGAAGTTTGATTAGGTTCAAAGATGACAACACAGTTCTCAGTCTAACTTTTGACGAATCGGGTACCAGTTGATTTCGTGGTTCGCCTCTGCATCCGTGCAAGCCTATAGCGTTCGACTCATTCGTGATTTAACAGGAGTTCATCGGTGACACATCATTGTAGAGGGTATAATCAGAAAATATGACTGATTAAAGCATGGCTATAAGAATTCATTTATTTCAATTTATTGTATTTATTTCGCGCTTTACTTTTACCCTGTGTTTGTCTTATCATGATTTCCCCGGGGAAGACAGTGTTATCCACTGTAACTTTCCGATTCTATACAATCACCAATCCAATGTTCAATGATTAGTAGACTATATGTTTGCATCTAGCAATATAACGTTGGGCATAAAAGTTGGTGACGAGATGGTACAGTGTGACTCTCATGCCGGAAAATCCTTTGAGATTTTGACATCTCAAATGTCATCGGTTTGACTTTGTGCACTGAAGACAAAGCAGACCAGCTGCGTGAATATTCTGAGTGAAAACGTTGTCCACTTCACAGGAGAAATGACGGAACAGCCACAAGTGGTTTGACCCATGACTCACTCACAGTTGCTTATTGGGATCAGGCACCATTCTGACACACCAAGAAACATCGAATTCGGGTCCAAACGACTGTATACTGTCACAAAATTCAAAGCAATTGCTGTTGACTATGACCCAGGTGACCTCTATGCAGATCCTAAATCCAGTCCAGGAGTTAGAAAACAACGCGATCCGTCGCCATTCTAAAAGGGATAGTGATCTCGAAGTGCACTACAACACACCAACACAGCCTTTGTCGCTTAGCGAAACATGTGAGCCTGTCATACTTATCTTGCGCTAGTTGAAAATGTTCAGAGACAGGCCATTAGAATTATGGGGTTCAGGATAATCCTCATCCAGAAGGACTAGCAGAATTAGGATACTTCTGAATGAATTATAGGCACTTCAGTGAAAACTTAATTCTGACCAACACAATAATCCATACCTCAGGTCATTCAACGCGGAGGAGCCTTTAAGGGGTCACTCGGTAAACTGAGTAGTGGAATAGACAGGTTACTCTGCAGACAGAAGTGCTTCACAGTTGGGATCTGTTAACAATGGAACACACTGCCCAACTTTGTAGTCACGGCTGAATCGGTTGAGAGTTTTGAAATATTAATCGACCGGCACATACTTGAGAAACAACCGGCGCTACAAGTTTCCTGATCACTGTATTAGTTCAGTCTCACAGATCATCAACTGAACATGATTGATGAAACGTCCTTTCAGTGTGTTCCAGCGTTCGTTGTTGAAATGATTACAGCCAGCGGGTTCATTAAATTTACCTTTTAGTTAGTCTCACTCATTTTTCCTTACATCTATAAACCGTCCAACACAATTTTTCACCAACCAGCACAGGAACAGGGACGCATAAGCAAAGACATCTCGCCCTCCCGTAACAACCTGTGAACTTATAACTCGTTTATCTTCGAGGAGCCTTGAACGGTAGTGAACTATTCAGATCACATACTAGCCATGTTCGCTATCTTGCAAATAAATCACACGTGTTTTTTCATTCTTGCCCAGATATTTGCAGTCAAACTTCAAGTGAAACAATCCTGGTGGTCAGCAACACTAAAGGAAATATACCGAATAAAGATTTTAAACATTTGACCCAAGTGGAACGCATTTACTGTAGGACTAACCTTTTCGTACAAATGCCCCGATGGAACGTTTGCAAATGTAATACCTGTTGGGTGCAACTTTTCCCGTGCTGTGATCAACTGCCAGCCTTCGGGTAATGTCTTCCGCTGACTGTCCGTAAGAATCGTTTGACTGAATAACGTCAACGTTTGAACAAAGCCAGAATGAAATGCGAACATGTCTTGCGGTGTCATGACCGGGTTATACTCCAATCCGGCACCGAGTAGATTATGTTCCAACTGACATCGGTGAACCTGTAAACTGGAGGTCCTGGTAAGTAAACCAGTTTCAAAATTGTTAGCGATTCGGCTGTCTAGAATAGCGGCGCCCAGCAACGGATGACTGAATAAAATTTGAAGTCCATTCGACAGACCTTGTGTGATCTATAGTGTAAATAAAAAACCATAATCGGTAAAAAAAACATTTTTACTTCCAAAGAAAGTGACTAGTCTGGTCATTTTTCCTAAAAGGTACATTAATGCAATACAGAACACAACATCAGAAAAAACAGTACAAGTGCGTTGCAATTAGCTGAACAAGTCCGTTATTTAAATTACGTGTCGTAACACATTTACAGAGCACCTTGTAACAAGACTCACCTTCTAGAAAAAAAAGTTTTACACGACAGCGGCATCATCATCGGAGCACCCCCGTGATATTGTAAGAACAGCCCTTAAATTCCCCTCGAGGAACAAGAAGTTTAGTCCCGCACCCTAAACTAATTTTACGGGGAACAAATCACATCAACCGGTGACCTCGTTTGGCCTAGCCACTTTGTCTGCTGACACTGCGTTCAACAGCTAGGTCTGTGTTGTCATTTTTAGTGGTCGTGTTACTTTACCTAACACCATAAGTCATGGTTTCTGTTTGGTAGACTTTTGCTTTGAAATTAAGTACTTGCGACACATTCTGTGATCTGACGAAACTGCCACGTGTTTAATTTAGTGTTCTAACCAAGCTGAAATTGATAGATAATTTTCCGAAAAGTTTTCTGCTTCAGGTATAAACAGTAAGATAGCTTGAGGGTGGTATTAGCGAAGGAGTTACTTGAAATTGTTTCCTTTCTTACAGTGAGCAGCACTTGGATGTTCAGTTTCATTAGAAGGAGAAGAAATTGCAGACAAATGTGGGAAGCGTTATACAAGGTAAGGGTAATGTTCTACAGCCACCAAGTTGTGTCTTCTCTGATATGGATGCTGTACACGCCGGATCTACGAGATTTTATGAGAAAACAACACCGGAAACGGACAATACCAAATCGGATTCTCTTTACCAGTGACAGGAGTGTAGAGTAAAGGCTATCTGGACACAAAACGGATTTCTGAATCATATAAATAGATGTGAACCAAGTCTCAGTTTGTGGTCCATGGAAGCCGAGTGGTCAGTTAAAATCTTCAGTGGTATCCTGAACTTGGGGTATACGGTTTTAAGTCAACCGAGGAAAGTGTTCCGAAAAATTATGTGATTGTATGATTTAACTTTTTAGGACTAAGGTGTAGTCACTGAGGAGTCGATGCCGTTCCCATAAAGAACACTCCATTATGAAGAAATCTATCGGATTTTTCTGGGTGTCGCTTTGCGTTGAAGATCTGTTCGATTCACCGCTTATCCAAAGCCCAACACAATAAAAAATCTAACAGGAGACCAATCCAAACATCGCGTTAGACACACATCAGGAGTGGATAAACAGCCTCAATATTACGTCTTTCGTTATTTGTCAAGTCCTTCCATCTGTATTGCACCAATCAGCTTACGGTTTGTAACTTTGTGGGTACCAATATGACCAATCAACGACAGGTTGTGATCTCTTCCGTACTGTTGTACATCCATAAATTCGACTTCTTATCTCATGAATGAGAACTGCTTATTGCAACCAGCACGATGTTTTTTACTACGTGTGTGTGAGGTTTCAGTTCGAGTACCATTTCTAGGGTTATTCGAAGTCCCTGATTCAGAGTATTACACATTTATAGGAGAGCAGTGTGTTCATTAAAGTAACGTCAAGCGGTAAGCTTCTAGTGATTACATCGGTACGGCCAGAATACGCAAATAAAAAGTAAGATAAAATTGACTCTGATAAGCCAAATGTCGAACACAGGGAGATGCATCAGTACATTCGAGTAAGTGCGCAATATATGATTGCAGGACCTGTAGGTCTGTAAAATATGTGTTACTGAAAGTCAGAAGCTTCCCAACGTCTCACCTGTAAGTCTACAATGGTCTCACTGTAGTAATCCAATTGAAGAGAGGGCACGAACTCCGTCGAAGTGTAGTCTAACAAACCAGCATTTGTAATGCGTACGTGACGAATAGGCGTACGTGATCCTGGGTCCGAGGCAGTCACATGTACTCCTGCCCATCCTGGTCGGTGACATCTAATTACTACATCCGCTGAGTGCGGACAGCTGTGTTCTAGCGCCCGATCTCCCCGACATTGGAACAAGTCCGTTTCGTGACCTTGACAATCCAGGTTGGCCAGGTGTATAGGCATCTGACTGGCATTAGCCCACCGGTCCGCGTTGAGAGCTATCTGATCTCGAACAGTTCGTGACAAAAACCAATCCTTGGGGTCAACAAAAATGCATATACGACGGTCGGATGTTAGATATACTGGTCATATCCATCAATAAGTCATTTTATGTATGATACAAACAACGGTACAACACATTTAGTCCTACATTTTTCCACGGATTTTCAGTTTTCTATTGAGAAAAGTTTGAACTTGGTGAAATAAGGTTAGATAGTATTGGTTGAAAGTACGGTTGACTTACCGACCTGACTACTTAAACAGTTGTGGTAATCATTCACAACTACGACCTCAATAGCCAATTGCTTATCAATGTATCAAGAACCAGACACCTACTAGACAAAATACTAAATTTTAACTTGGGGACAGCTCCCGTAAACCCCAGATGATAAGTTCAAGTAGGGATGCAACCGTTTGTGACGTGTAATTTTCAGGACTGGCATCAGCAGATATGTGCGGTGCCACATTCCCTATTCGTTAATTTTACCAATTTCAGGTGGGCATTTTCTAAAGCATTATTGTTATATCTCATCGACACAGTAGTTTTCATCGGGTAAGAGCCTGAATCTATCAGTAAGGGATGTGCCCGACCATTTACTATAAACAGATGCATTTGGAGAGATGACGGCAACTCAGTGTGCCTTTTTTATACAGTACTGTGAGCGAGAACCAAACATCACCAAAAATCCTTTTTCAGACCGAGATTGAAACTGTGATCCTTGCGCTTGTGCGACAGGTATACAGACCTGGTAGTAGACAGGACCGATCCATCGAATTCCCATGCGTAACCACAATCTCATATAAATACTCAAGTTAAAGCCGTGATTTGTCATAGTTAAGTATGAACTCTGCCAAGTTGTTTGTTAGTAATACAACAATCGCCGTAATCCTCGACTATGAAGTGCTGTAAACCCTCCTAAACGATACGCTGGTTTGTCCTTGCTATCGTAATTCGCTTGGCTGAGTTCGGATTCTCGTCCCGGTAATAATTGACGCGGAAATCTCGGTCCCGAAAAGTACTGCGACTGTCACCGTATTCGCTCCCCAGGCAAGCCAAAAGACGCGTACGAAAAAAAGAGCTTTGCTCCCCCCAAAAAAACGTGTGCGACGAAGGCGACAAATACAAAGTACTTATATGATGCGCAGTGGCCAAAAAGAAGGACAGTTATCGGAAGAAATAGTTAAGGTCACTAATGGGCATAACGGACTAAAAAGTCAGGCGGGTAAAAACCAGCCAAGGTCACCACTCGGCCGCTCTGAGCGGATCCACCAACTAGGACAAAGTCAATAGTTTTTTTCTTTCTCACAGCGTAGGCGCCTTGGGGCGGAAACAGGGTGGACGCCCTAACAATAGTGTGCGTTCGATTCGTTGTATCGATCTACACCTTTAGAGTCACTTAAACACTGAGGTGTGCCGATTAAATGCGTTTACATACTGTCGACACTTTATTCCCATACTTCACTTCAGGTTAAGGTTTACGGTGAATTATCTGTCAGTTTCAGCACCATGAGAGGCGTACGTCAAGGCTGTCCCCTTTTACCATTTTTGTTTAATTTCGTCATGGACGAAATAATGGAGAACTGTTTGCATCACTCAAATGATGTCGGTGTGGACCTTCTACCTGTTGGAAGGCTGACTGATCTTGATTATGCTGACGACAAGGTGTTGCTGTTTGACAAATTTCAGGCGATACAAACAACGCTGAACGCAATTTCGTGTTCTGCTAAGTACTTTGGAATGCGCTTTGCA
>LUCH01000883.1:95211-131751 GCA_013368495.1 Paragonimus heterotremus | reverse complement strand
GAAATACGTGCCTCTATTTCAATCCTCCGTCGCCGCCGCCAATGCAGCTTCCCAGGTGTATAAATCGGTCAACAACCTCCACGGCTTCGTTATCTAACATTAAATCTATGTAATTACAGCAATCTTGCGGAAGCACTTTGCATTTTGAAGGTGCAAAGCGCATTCCAAAGTACTTAGCAGAACACGAAATTGCGTTCAGCGTTGTTTGTGCCGACAGTCTGCCGCAGCGTCGGCAAACAGTGCTCGGTATAGCAAACGATTAGCTGGCATCTTTAGTACATGACATTTGAAACACGCGCGGCTCAAGTTAAGTGCTCATGCCTGAAGTGTATTTGTCTCGCATTATTCTAATTTCAACCCATTTTGTTACATATCTTATATCCGTGATCGTCATCACTTCTTATATATATTTATATGGAGTGTTCTTGTTAGTTGTACTTGATGCGCTATTCGCTCAAGCAGCCAGTCTGCACCGTGGTATAAAAAACTCTGAGTTAATGAACGGAAGAGCAGTACACACGAAACATATCGTAGACCATACTTTGAAAACACTACAACACTTGAAAAAATCGAAGAGAGGAATCAATAGCACAGGAAGAATCCTCCATCCTAAACAGTGCACTTGCTCGTTTAAAGCTAGCTATTGTTCTAACCCCAGATAGTCAATCCAGGTACTTGCCGGTCCCAAAATGGAAGGCGTGTTAGTGTAAGACATGTGATCCGCTATCAGAGATGCTCAAACTTCGCTGAAATGTCACCCGAGTTCCATGAGTCAGGCAATGTGCACTGCACAAATCGCTATCATCCATCACGACTAAATAAACCGACAGATCGCCATGTTCTCGGTCTCTAATGCTTTTCTTTATGGAGAGGGGTGACCATATGTTGAAGTTTGAGTGATTTTTCTCTCATCCTCTCAAACAACTTGTTTACATATGCTGCACACTTACTCGCCTGCACTGGTTCGTCCTGCTATGTCTGACTTTTGACCTAGAAGTCACTGTTCATCCGTTAGTCACATATTCCCCTTTGAAATCATTAACACAATCAACGGGTTAAACCTAACCGGACAACAAATTTTTTCTCGGGACGTATGGTCCTTATTTACAAATGTTCCGTCGAAGGAGACGATAGACTATTCGTGTGATTATAGCGTGATTGAAAACACAGATGTCCGTATACCCCAGCTAGAACTGAAACAGTTATTGTACTTTTGTACTCATAACATACAGTTTAAATTCAGTGGAGAACTTTGTCGACAAACAGATGGCGTGGCGATGGGATCCCCATGGGGACAGTTGTCTGCAGACATATTCATGGCGAAGCTTCAGAATGACCAGTTAGAAGAAGCCATCCGTGGATTTAACGTTTTTAAACAATATGTAGATGATATCATATGTTTAGTTGGCGAAAATGCTAACCCAACAGATATCTTAGCTATTTTCAACTCTGCCCACACGAACGCGATATTTACACTAGAAGCTGAAGGTAACGATCAACTAGCCTTCCTGGACGTACTCTTCCGGCGACATGCTGATGGATCTGTTCAACGTAAAACCCATAGGAAAGAAACCTGGAATGGGCAGTATATCCAATTCAGCAGCTTTGTTCCTCTAAGGCAGAAAATGAATCTCATAAACTGCTTGACTAATAGAGTCATGAGAATATGTACACAGGATGAAGTCTCCGATGAAATATCGTTTCTACGTGCACTGTTCTTACAAAATGGCTATCCAGAGCGTTTTGTAGACAAGACTATGCAGCATCGTCAGAAACAGGATGAGATGAACCCAGTGGAAGAGAAAGCAGTATTTATCTGATTACCATTCAAGGGAGATACGCTTGTGGAAACAATCACTAGGAGACTTAACACTCATCAATCGAACATTCTACGCTGCAAAATTACGCGTGTTTCAACTCTACTCCAGCTTTGTGTTTATGGTTAAACGATAAAGTGTCTGTTTCTCCGGCTTCTTTTTGTGTATACTCATTTACTTGTTCCTGTGGAACTAGTTACATGGGTAACACGACCAGGCGCTTGTCTGAAATTATCCGTGGTCATAATCATGCCTGGATCAGAAGTGGAGTCACCAAGATAATTACCAGCGCAATTGTCGCACATCTGGTTGATACACATCATACTGTCAAACTGGACTTCTCTTTTCGTCCTATTTACCGAGTCAGTGGCAGTCACTCAAAAGCTGTCAGATGTCGAATTTTGGCCACAACTGAAATGATCGGAATTCGACGAAATAATCCACCACTGTGTGCACAGAAATGCTTTATTCAGGCGTTGAATTTGCCATGGCCAGCCACCCACACCACGACCGATCAAACCGCTATGGTTCCAGTTGCGTCATAATGGTAACGTAATCATATTACAACGTTGTTTCTGTGTGTGCCTATGACGTGTCTGACCTCACTCAAACTTGCAACTTGTTTTTGTTCGTCTCACCCTGACAACTGTTTCACATAAATTGTTATATAGTTAGCCTGATAATGAATAACCGAAAACGAGCTTGTTCGCTGCACTATTGTTTTCTGAGTTGCCTATCCATGGTTTACTCACGCTACTATGAACGTTTCCTGCTTGAGGCTGCCTTTTATGTACGTAAGATAACCTAGCAGCTGTACGCTGTTATACTAATGTTCAAACAATGTTGTTGTAAGCTTTCTGTAACCGCCAAACTTTTCATGGTTCCGATGGTAAAAAATATGCATCCGACTGGACATCCGACCAAATATAACGTTATCGAATAAGTCAGTTAAAACGATGTAGTTTAAAAACTCGCGTTGACAGTGAAACTGAGAGTGTGAGCTGATCCTAAATGTTCCTAGTACTTTAGTTAATCAATTACTGTGTTTAATGCCGAATTTCTCTAACTGAACGCGTTATCCTTTTACGTCGAATGTATGAGAGTGGCTGCTTTAATGTTTACCGGCACGTTGTTGGCCTGAGTAGTTATAACGTCGAGTCGGTTGTGCTCGGTGGAAACGACGTACATATGTGTGCCATCATGTGACTGATTTGTGAGCGCACTCCGGTCAAGTTATTTGGTACGTTAATCTGCTTACTGGCAGTGAATGCAAACGCTTTCCACGTGGCCATTAAGTAAATGGTTTACGTGTGTTTGCTCCGAACGATCAGGCAGGTGTTTCCATCTGATAACTCGTTAACCTATCCTGCCACCTCTGCTCATTACCCGGAAGACTTGTACGTGCGCCCATACCGTTGTGCTTGTATACCTCAACAGTTCTCGTCAGTCTTCGGCTTAAGAAGTCTACACGTTGACTCTGAAATCATCACTTCGCTCACTCTTCAGACGAGGTCGAGAGTCCTACTAGCCAATCAATCCACAGGTCGGACCACCTAACTGGTCATTGGGGGGTAGACAAAATTATTCGACCTCCTTACTGTCCAGGAGATAGTCCTGTTCATACTGTATGAATAGCCAAACGGACCGGCCAATTAACTCAGCTGAAGAGCAATCATTCATTGATTGGGGACTGCGTTCGCTCATCTGCGGTAGACAAAAACAACTATTAAACTAACGCTTCCAGTAGGAACTTAGACGGAGGGAGTCAGTCAAGAGACAATTTCACTAAGAAGGTCTAAGACTTATAGGCTTATATTTTTCTAGTTATGTACTGTATGTGGAGCGAAGGGGTGATGACGTAGAGTTTAGGAAACCAAGGCTGTGTACCCTGAGAAAGTTTCAGGATCACCGCACCACATTATCCACGCATGCTTGTGTGAACCATGCACGTGACTAGTCCAGCATGGGAGACTTCACCACTCAGTTTAGGATAAACGGTATGAGTAACCCGAGTTTAGCTTTGATAGTATCAATAAACTTACGATTTGTGATAATCAACATTTTTAAAAATACGGCGGATACGTTCACAATTATTTGAAGAATTCGCATTCAGAAAAACTCTTCGGCTGGTTCACTTTAAATGGAAAGTTCCCTTTGACTGGCTGGTTCTGGTGTCGAGGTTATTCACTGGGGTTACGTAAAAAGACATTATTATACCTATTCTTAAGAAGATCGGATAGTCTGTACAGCACTCACACGAGGTTATGGCTGAGCCTTTAAATGTGAGGAAGTGATTATAACTAATTTACTATTTTTGGGTCAATGGTTAACACAGTTGACTGTCAAATATGTGGTCACTGGTCTTGTCCGGAGAAAAATACAACAGCTTATTCATTCCATCGTCAATGCAACTAGAATTTAACGCTTTCATTCGAATTAGGGCAGTCGACATGTTCACATGAATGTGAAACCACTCAGTGCAAAGAATGCTATGTTTAACCTATGTCAGTTAAGAATGCCGACAACTCACCAGTAATCTATGTACCTATTCATCCAAAACAGCTGTGGGCCAGACCAGAAGGTACTGTGACTACGGCCGACGCTTACTGCAAAAGGGCCGTGGAATGTCTTAGAGAAAAATTTTGTCAAGAAGAATGAAAGTGACCGAGGCCTGGTTATTGATTGTAGCGAGGAATTTTGGTTCATATAGGCTAAACCTTACTCACGAGTGGTTGCAGATTTTCGGCCTAATACGATTTCAGTGTCAATACAGTCAAAAAACCTGACCGGGACTCAGATCTCAGCCGTGATAAAGATATGAACTACTGATGAGATCTCACAAGAGCAGAACTTAAATTTAATGCTTCTTTTCAAAAGCGACTGGTTGAAAAGTTTATGAGAGTGTGAAAGCCACAAGCAATTTTGCGCGATTTTCCACTTATACAAACCAGGCTAAACAGATGCGGGCATGTCATTGGATACGACATTCCTAACCACAGAGTTGAGTGTTCAGGAGGTATCTAACCGAGTAGACGACATCTACACACTTTAATTGGTCCGGGTCTTTATTTTTCATGATCACGCCGTTGTTTGACCACTCCACGATTTGATCCAACTCTTGGTGGTTCCAGTGTCTAATGATCGGCGTAGTGAAGGCTTAGTTGTACGCATGTATTGATACACATTGTACGTGACTCGACCGCCGCGGACGACGCAACCGACTGACTGAGTGTCCGCAGGGTTCGGAGGTAGGCGCTGGTGAGTGGCTCCTTTGTTTATACAATCTTCCTGCTTGATGGAAGTCACTTGGTAGAGACAATGGTGATTAAACACTTCAAGTCTGTTTATAGTTCCGCTGCGATCGGGCAATCGTTCGGAATATTGAAGCGAAATGGGTTATAGGTCAGGGTTATATACCTCTCCTTTCGGTGAGGTGTATTTTGACATCAGAGATGACGCAGGTTGACAAAGGCAGCACGCATCGCTTGTAATGTTTTGCACACTATTTTCTATTTCATAATTCTGATTGTTATTCACACTTTTCACTTCCCTCAACTACTCACATACAGCCAACATTTAAACCAACTTAATCGAACTAATCAATAGTCAGTAAATACAACTCACTCACACTTCTCGGTTCGCGAGTCTTGCTTTCTCTCTGCGTCCGGACCGCTGGTAAAAAACACATTTCCGGAGAATTGGGAGTCAACCGAATCAACCGGCTAGTGTGGCGAAATTTTCTCATATATCTGCCATCGGAATTAATCTATTGGTCGTCCAACGAATCTCATCTTTGGCGCTGTCCTCCTATCTGGTAGTGGTCTGTTCAAACTAACGGACTTTGACTTATCAGTGAGTCGTTCGTATTTTACCGATATATCTCTTGTTTAATTTGTACGTCTATCCTTGGGCCTATCCATAACCGTTAAGACTCTTCTTTGATACTACCATATTTTGGTTGTTTTTATCATTTGACTGATTAGGCCACTACACTCTGCTATCTTTGTTGTTATCTTATCAGCAATACCATAGGCTGACAGGCTAGTGGCGTCAACGTATGAAGAGACCCACACTATGGATGGGAACATTTCGGTTTTGAGAAAGAACCTTGCGCTTCGAAAGTAGTGAGTGAATTCTACACAAACTGGTCTAGTTTATCCGTTTCAGTGAAATGGTTTGCATGCCTTCGGTAGAAGGGCTGAGCATTCGCACACTCCATGCCGGTGGGCTGTTTGGATTCCTTGAGCGTACCTTCTAGACTTTCGACCATGACATGACTGAACGGGTAGGGTGAGAATGATTATCTCTGGTGAATATCACTAGAAGTGTTGTACATCAGAGAAAGTTCATAACTCTTAATCTGCCTGTAGAATAGGCACACAATGGTTTCAACGAATTTATATATTTCTTTGTAGCTCCTCTTCATAGAAGACAGTTCTACTGCACGATACAAGCAGTCAAATCGAAGAAAGCCCTTGGGTTCAAAAGATCCACATTCCAGCCTGACTACAAGCTGTAGTCTAGGCTTCAACAGAGGTTTTCAGGGAGTTGGGTTTGGATCACTAGTCACCTAGTAATGAACTCGAGTGAATAGGGGTACTATAGTCACAAGCTCATACATCTGAACCTAGTACACAGACCTAATGGAGTACCTGCCAAGGCAACTTACTGGTCAACTTATCAGCAAAAGTGGAGCTTGAAAGTACCAATATTTGCCAAACGGTACAGCATAATAGAAGGATTACCTTCCGAAGGTACAAGAACGACATAGAAATTGTTGGAGGGGTGGAATACACCCAGAAAAAGCAGTGTCTGAATAATATAACCGTCGTGAATGTGATTTCTTCATATATTTCCTGATCGTTTTTGCCTTGGTAGGGATTTGGTTTAATGAGTCCCACCCCGGTTTTCCGACTAAAATCTCTGATCTATGGGACGGTGGGATACACAGTTTTCTTGAAGGACCTTACTGTACTCAACAGTTTGATTTCGCGGGCAATGAAAGGCTTGCTCAGACCAAAGAACTAAAGAATATGATGTTATTATGTGCTTTTGGTTACTGCTGTTTGCAGCAGCCATATTCAAAGCCAGATTGATATCTAAAATTACGGCGAGGGTTTTTTGACCGTAATGGATAATAAGCCGGGGTTGACGATTGACTTTTGGACGATCGGAGCTCTCTGTGTTTGAAGGTATCTTTTCCAATCCCCTCTTTCCGTATACAGAAGACAGCAGTGTTGCAATTATAAATACGGTTCCACCGAATAGTTATTGGATCATACTTTACAACGCAAACAGTCTTACACATTCAGTGGTGCGGTATTCAACTCTTTTCGTTTGCCTGCTTTCCTCTAGTTTGTCTAAAACGATTTTGTCCACTTGGACGGAAGCCCTAAGTAGCATTGTTCTCTGGAGTTTTGCATCCCACAGACTCGACTACACGTAAGGGTGGCGTAATAAGTTGAGTGTCATTCTTGCCGCTTGTCAATAACCCATCTTCATCCGGATAGTGGTCATCTGGTGACTGATCCAGTAAATCCGAAGTGAAAATACAAGGTTATGGGTTCATTTCGACATCTTGATAAATTTTAAGTCGAACATCACCCACAATTGATCGTAGCTGTCGCATCCCCATAGACTATCCAGTCTGCCCCTTTCGAAAAGAAGCACTAGACTCGAGTTTCGCTCCCATTGGAGCTCGTCAGTAGTGCATATCATCGCCAGTGCAGCCGGGACTTGAACCACGGACATGCGGTTCATGAGGCAACCGTGTTTACCACTGCGCCATTGACCTCATGTTAGGCACGACCGAATTATCATATGTGAACGCTGAACCACTTTCGCTTGTGAGTAATGATCAGGTCTAGTGCTTCTTTTCGGAAGGGGCCGACTGGAAAGTTTATGGGGATGCGACAGCTGCGATCAATTGTGGGTGATGTTCAACATGAAATTAACCAAATCCCCGACTACTCATCAGTAATCCTGATAAATCTAAATAAATGCAGAACCGATCGTGGAACTTAGGAATCAGTACTGAACAATAACGTCGTAGGTTTACTAAATTGTTTATTCTACTGGGCGGCATACAGCCCGGTGTACGAAATGTAGCTCGTATTTGAGAATACTATTTTGGAGTTGAACACCCTTCTTTATTAATTGTTTATCGGTTACAATGGAATAAATATGATATATGGCTTACCGTTGATTTTGATCAAACAATTTTCCTTGCACAGCTTCGTGAATAGCGCCCCATTCAGTGAGACCCCAATCGGACAAACTACCCCAAAAGTTCATGGTCGCGTTGATACGTTTGTCTGACGCGGACAGATGGCTGGCAAGTTCACTGTCCAAAAATATTAGATGGTATTGATGACGATGTTAAAATGGATGGAGACGCCGAAGATATCAATGCAGAGATTTCGCGGAAGTAGAAGTTAACGGAAAAAAACTAAACCGATGGATTTGTCCAGGATGCAATGAACTGCTAACACATGTTAACAAATCGTTTAAGAAATTGATTCCTTATTCATTTAGAAGTAGTTCAACTCAAAGAAAGTCACATGACTAGGTATGATGCTGTATGTATTATAACAACTAGGCCACTGATATTCCTGAAGTTGAACAAAAAATTGAGGGGTTGGGGGAAATCATGTGTTGCGCTCTAGAGAAACGACTTGTGCTTTCTGGTATATTCAACTCACGTGGCCACTTCAATTATTTTCAGTCATCACGTAAACGATTAACAGAACACAAATCATGAATTTTGCATCATTTAGACGGATAAGACCGAACATACAGTGGAGCGATGATCGTGCTTTATAAAACATCAGCACAAAGACAATCAAGACGGACAGAGTGCTAAACGCAGTTGTTCGTTAATAGACAAAAAATTGTGGTCTCACCAGTCCCAACGAAGTTTTTCTGGCTACTCAAAGATTATGGGAAGTGCTAGTCCGGTTGGTACCTACTCATCTTTAGCTAGATGTCCATTCCTGTAGAATACATCCTCGAAAAGTTGTTTGTCTGATTGGGAGAGTTTACTATTGATCCACAATGCATATTTTAACGCTCTATTTCAATTCGTATTCGGAATGGTAGATTAACCGAGATCAAATCTTCATGTGTTATCGAGATACCAAAGACGATCTTAATGAGATTTATGGAATTTCACATCAGTAGTAGCAGTCTCTGAGGAACACTCTTACCTTTAGTCGTAATCATTATTTCCCGGATCTTTCGCTGAAGTTGCAACGTCAGAAGAGTCACGTGAAGTCCAAGCACCATTAACTTAGGATATTTTCACCCTTAACACTCAGCTAGAATCTGTTAGTTTAATGTCATCAGTAAGTGGATTTGAGCATGGGCTTGACGTAAACATTAGTGTTGTTATTCTAAATATTCAAGCAACCCCACCAGCTGGGCAACGCTGAGCTCAAATTCCAGTGTTAGCAAGGCCCTGGTTGTTGAAGTACGTTTGGCTTATGGTTGAGTGCAAAGGTCCAAGGTGTTCTTGTCTCTGTCTATTTTAATTTCACTTATGACAGTGTTTCTTACTTTCATGATTTTTGTCATTTCCAGTGTGGGATACTTTACATGTAATTTTCTTCTCCTCCACTACCGTTCATCACAATGTCAGATGGACCTAAGAACTGCGATTTTCCTCAAACCTGTAAAACTGTAATCACTCTGACATATCTGGTGCGCTTTAAGAGAGCTGGTACCATATGTCGCTGGAGTAAAACCAGAAGTCCTCCAACATCGAACATATGTTTACAACAGAACTCAGAGTATCCACCTGCAAGGTTTCAGGAACACATAATATATACTTCGTCAAGATGTTATTAGGCGGTCACGTTTACTCAGTTCTTTTTGTTTGTAAACGGTATACGTTGACATTGGGGGTACTGAATTAATGTGAACACTATACAAACAGCTAGTATTTATATAACCGTCACAGTTCACTTCCAATGTTCACTTGTGCAAGTCTGTGTTATGCGTCGCTTGTTTCCGTAGAATCAGTTTGCATGGGCGAGTACATTTGGAACATAGG
The DNA here is from genome assembly GCA_013368495.1 of Paragonimus heterotremus. NCBI lineage: Eukaryota > Metazoa > Platyhelminthes > Trematoda > Plagiorchiida > Troglotrematidae > Paragonimus > Paragonimus heterotremus. Next base: position 121,884 of record LUCH01000883.1, on the reverse strand, counting down.
GTTAACATCACAAAGTTGATCTCCTTAGCTTTCTTCCAGATATTTTTTTGACACGAAACGACATAACTTCTTGCTTCCACCTGCTGAGGCTCCATTGTGATCCACTTGACTTCTGTTGGACTCATTGGATGAAGACAGATTTAACGCGAATTCAACCCACTCAACAGGTTTCAAGTCCTTGTCTTTTGGATCGTCGGTCACACAGAAATCGATAGGCAAGGTGGAAGAAACAACTAGTACGGGGCCAGTTAACACACAGATGGCCTGTATGCGCATATTCCTGATGAACGCACTGAAGGTTGGAGTTCAGTTCGGATTGTCTTTATGCCGGTCGACTCCAAGGGGACAACGGAAATGGTTACGAAGAATGGCGCCAACTATCCTATCCAGCTTGCCGACTGCACTGAGGGGGTTTACAAATGAGCCTTCATCTGCATGAACGTCAAACTAATGAGGATATTCCGTTTACAGTGACTGGTCAGTTCAGATAGGTCTAATAAAGTCACTGTCGACTAAAATTGACAGATCCAGTGTTCATCTACCGTCCGGTCAACACTGAGGGTGTGTACCGTTATGCAGTTCATCGAAAATTCCAAAATTTGTGCTGGCTTATATATATATATCGACGTTGCCATTCCAACAACGGAATGGTGCTTCTTATCGCTCTAACACAGTTCACCAAGAAAGCGCCACATTTTTATCCTCTCCATTTGCAGCCGTTGACGTATGTCGGTTCACAGCCCTACGTTCTCTTTCAAGTGTTGAGACGTTTACTAACAGCCACCAGCTATCGTGCATTGACCATGGTGGCTAAAACACTGGGATGATGAAACTGGGCTACCTGACGTAAAATACGCATACATACGCCTACCACTTCTTATTACCATGGTAACAGCGGTGTCCGAATGTAAAATTTGTGGGCGTTCGGCATGGATTAGTAGCTTAGCTGATAGAAAACTTGTCGTATCTTGATATGCGGTTTCTGTCACTGGTTCGAATCCAGGCGGAGCACAGAATTTTCGCGGTTGGATCAAACCTGACAAATTGCTTACCAGTGGTTTAAAAAGTAGTGGATGCATATTACAATAAATAAATTTCAATGAATGTTTTCACCGAGCGGCTATATTCAGAATCCGTGTCACAAATGATACTCACATATCCGATTCGGGATTCCAGAAGTGGTTACGTTGCACTATAATGTGGGAAGACCCAATGGCGATGACAGCAGGAACAGAAGATCGAGGGTTGAGTAAGTTGAATCGCATTCTGATACTTTCGGATGTGAATAGAAAACGGATGAATGTTACGTTACGGAACATGAAATTTTAAGCATTGATAGCGATGTCATGGGATACACAAGAATAAATACGAAACTGATATGCTTCATAGACAGTTATCTGCTGGTATTTCCAAGTCTGTGTACTACTCTGTGCGGCCAAGAGTTTTGTTCGCCCAGAAAATAACCGTCTGGATGGTATTCAATTAACAATAGGCTTTCGATCGGATATCAGTGCTCATGGCCACCAAAATAGAACTATGAAAACTAGCCCATGGAGAAATTTTGCAAAATACTAACGGAAATCCTGTGTAGTCTACAAGCTATAAGCACCGTAACCTGTCGAATTCCTCATGTACTTTAAATAGAGCAGTTAGAGGATGGGCGTCAATTGATGGCCAACACCACGGAGACTGATATAAATTGAACATCACACAGTAGGTCAGAGCTATTAAATTCACGTAAAATTTCAGCCATTTGCTTTTGAACAATCAACGAGGCCAGGGCAAGCTTCTAGAACTGTGGATTGTGAGTGTTTACTGTAGATGGATGTTAAATCAATTTGCGTTTCTCATGTCGAAGTTAGTGTTATCTAACAATAAACCGATTGGCTAAAAAATCCCGAGTTTATTTACCTCTTCTTGGCTGCCTGGAAGGGTTAGAGGTACTGGACATTGGTTCTACAAGTGCCTCTACTGATTTTCATGAGGAGCCAGTTAACTAAGTTATCAAGAAAGGTGACTGATAAAATAGTTCAAGGGGAATGTAAATCGATTTGCTACTGGCATCCTATTCGAAAGGAGCTTTCTTGAGCTCTGTGGTAAGAGTGGTAAGATAAGAGCGTATCAAGTCCATCCTCACAAAAACAAAATTCTGCTAAGGGTTTGTGTGGTCTGTAATCGCAAATGGAACTTTCGGCTGAAAGATTTGATCTGGGTAAGCCTATCGCACAGTTCCACTGTCATGGTAGATTCACTCTACACTGGTCACGTGCTTCAGTATTGGTGATTGTGGAGGTATGTCGTGATGCCTTATCACCGGGTTAGTAACCGCTCACATGGCCGGAGTTGAGTTGCGACTACTTAACGTTAGTGTCATTCGAACAGAAAGACCGTTCTTTGTTCTGTTCTACTAGAGCTGGCATCATACACGATCAGCTAGGTTGAGAATGAGTGATCGAGACGAGTGAGTCTAATAGTTTTGAACGACTTGGAATGTTATCTATCGAGCCACAATGATCGTTTCTCCAAATTATTAACTAAAACTCCAAATACGAGGTGAAACTTGTGTAGCTGAGCCTTTCACGATGTGATCCTCGAGTGACTCGGGACAGTCAGCCACATCTTCTCTTGACACGTCTTCCTATCAACAGCGCATTAGCGCTCCCCCAATTCGTAAACCAGCTTCGTTCCATATACAAACAGTGAGTGATCTGGAATGAACACGTGATCAACAGTTAAGTGCGCACATTGTTTTTCATTGAATTCTTACTTAAGATTTTGTCGGGTGATTTACCGTTAAATGTTTACATAACCGTCTTGTACACTGTCTGCTAATTCAACTGTAGTGATGTTTATTCAGGTAAACGGATTGCCAACTACTTCAGTGAGTGATCGAACACAGCCCGAAATGGGTAAAAAAACTGACGATATCTTGGTCTCAACTGGTCAAGCTTCCTGTTCACTCATCCATGTCATTGACTGTTAAAGGCCGCGTAACAGTAGGTGAAGCAGTTGGTACTGTTGCGCGATAGGAACCTGAAAATGATGCAACTTAACGCTGTGTGCAAAAGTTGTCTAGAGCAACTATTATGCTGGAACTCGTTGAACTAGCAGTAAGTAAGAAACTAGCTGAAGCTTAACATCAGCTTGTACGTAATAGAAGTGGAAAGTTGCAATGAAGTGCTGAAAACAGTTATTAGTTCTCAAAGTAAAAGCATATTTGGAAGTAGCAACAAGTGAAACAATGGACGTAACGGTGTCGTGTCAACCATATCGCGTTTTTCTTGTGTTTGATCTGATGGATGCCTTCTTGATTGACGGCTGATAGACAAATAGCAGCAAGATAATCAGAACACTCAGTTCGTTGTGGTCTGGCTGTTTCCATTGGTGGGTCTTAATATATAATATGCTGTGGTCCGCAAACGGCTATGCAGGGGACTTGGATTACCACAACCACCCATCAGGTTTCTCCATCCTGATTACATAATACGTTGTGATTATTTGCTTAATTGACTACTGTATGTACTGATGTATGCAGTCCGCAAGTTTTTATCTGCAACTGATTACAACGAACAAAATGTTGATGTGTTACATCACATGCTTTATTATGCGCTGATGACGCAACTGAAGAGAATCCGGTATTTCAACCAACTAGTGTGGTCTACTCAATAACTATGAGGCTATTCGTTCCTTGACCATATTGATTACAGTTCTGTATTGGCGGACAAGGTGTCTCCTTTGGAATGCAATCGTTTAGCTTGAATGAAACCCCAAGTTAGCAGCACGTTTTAGAAGGGGAACACGAACGACTGTCTAGCGTGAATGTCCGACCACTCAGGTTGTTACGTAATTATTCACATTTAAGGGATATACGATCTGTGTTTCATTTCAACCTTCATCTGTGGTACTGGTAGGGCTCTAAGCTTCCTTCTAGCTGACACCCTTCCATGCTTGTCGACTGTCTACCAATAATGGCTGTTTTCATTGGTATGTTCTTTTAATACACCAGACTCGTTTGGCTGACACGCACCAAATATTAGTAGTCAGATTAAGCTCCGAGCTTTTACGTGATTGTGATGTTCCATCAACTTGTCTGTGGGACCGTGTGAACTCACAAATGTTCACTGCAATATCTGCAAAAACGAAGGAAATTGGGCTGAAAGTTGAAAAATTTAGGTGTTTATGAAAAACCACGAGGAAATTAGCATTGAAATTTCCAGTGGCTTCACGGAAAAAAATTTGTCGTTACGTGTCTAGGGAAAGCTTGAAGGAATATTGTTGCTAACAATGTGTTACAAGAATCAACGACTTTGAGGCCTATCACCTGGACTGACCTGTGGTGTGATGTGGTACTGCCCGATGAGAAAAGAGTAAATGCGAATGATCTGGGTTGCTAAAACTGTTATTAACAGGACCTATGTGACAGTACTAATATCTATAGCAAAGTACCGTATGATTATGGTTGTATGGTGTTTTAGACGGCATTTGGCTTCTGCGAAATGCCCAGGGTTTGGAAGTTTATTTACAAAAAGAACGAATGGCAACACAGAACAGATCGCACCCGTAGTGTGAATCAAACCAAGGAGCATACGCCTGAATTGTAGTCACCCTATTGCTTACATAATTTCTAATTTCATGTAAAAATGATCTCCTGTCATGCTAACAGTAAGTAAAGACTGTGCAAAATTTTCTTCTCAGTGATTCTATTAACCTGTTTCAAACACAGAAACTACTAGAAAGATTCAATAACAGTAACCCATTTTGTAATTCAGTCACATTTCCTACCTGTTACCAATAAATTTGTTGTACATCAGGCTGACATGCTGCAACTCTGACAATTCAGTCAGTCGGATGTCAATCACGCTGGGGCCTGTATTTCCCGTGAATTCCGAATTTTTGATAATATAATTAACAGGAAATGATCGATAGATTTCTGATTTGACAAGGTCCAGTGAATTGTCTATTCGAATCGTGCAATGCCGGTGGTTAGTGAATGTGCAGTTGGTCATGTGACCATGCATCCATGTCATTGGTTCAACCCAAATGGCAGCTCGGCGATTGGCTTTGAAGTTACTGTACCCCACGGTGAAGTTAGTCATTGCCTGAAAATTGAGAGAATATTGTACTGATTCAGTGGTTACGTTACATAACTTGGGTATTCTGAATTTCACAGAGGGAGATTAGGTGTACACTCATAGAAATTCTAAGGCGATAACGGAAAGTAGTTGTAATCTTAGTGTACCACTTGGGTTATTGAATAAATATACCGAATTTAATCAGTTTGAAATAAGATTACAGTGCGCGAAGGTCTTTTCATTGGTAAGTGAGCGATATTCTGCGAGCTATGTTCATTTGGCTGATCAGCTTTAATTTCATTTGAGGTGTGATGCGACTCTGTCGGGATGTTGTATGGTCGACCACATATACAGTTATGGTTAACCGTCATTTGGGATAGTATACATAAGTAAACCTAATTGGCACTTACAACTGATGGATTCAACCAATGATTACATATTTTCACTGGAATACAGCACGGCGCCAGTGACTGATACACCTTTCAATCGCGACACTAGTACAGCAGCAGTCACTGCCATCACAATAATTATGCAGCTGTTTAAAACTTTATATATAAAGCAAAATTTAATGAATGGTCCACTTTAAAATACATACCTTACAGTACGGATGAAAAGAAGGGGGGTTTAGTGAATTCCGCACAAAAGAGTCGGAGTTCGCACAAGCATCCACAACTTGCAGGCAGTACACAGACACGACTGGACATCTGGACAACCCATGAAGGTGAATCCTTAGTTCCAGAAAAACATTCCTTCGGCTTTCATCATTCACGTCAAAGGCCTCTCAGCTTGTAAATAACAGATGCTATGTCTGATTGTTAACCACTTCCAGTAACCTCTCTAGCCGTGAACTAGACGGGTTTGAAGTCTTCCAATCAGTGAGACAAGTGGGACGCACATTTTGTAGCTTACTGAAAGCTGCTTCACCCAGTAAGCAACCGACAGCCTTGTAGTTTATGTCAGTAAGCCGCAGGCTCGTTAACTAGTGAATTTTCGTGGCAAAGGTCTGGCTGACAACCTTGAAGCAATACTTAACCATATTAATTTATGTGCTTTCAGCACCTAGACGAATGAGATTATATGATATTAACCACCAAAAACTGACCGAAACACAACGTAAGAACAAACTTGCTTTCAGTTATTTATCACTAGGCCAGAAAAGTACTGTTTATTAAAAAAAACGCCTATTGAGTTCAGATAAGTCCAACCAGAACATAAATACAAATGACAGAAACGCTCTGATATAACTGTACCAAAAGTATGATGTAAGTAAAACCTGGGAAGCTTAATTGGTCGTGGTGTAGGTTGTAGACCATGGCAACCGCAAAGCCCGAACAAGGCGCTTGTGGACCCACGACGGTGGATTATTTAATAGAAGTAGAATCGTTTTAACAGTGATCAGAACCCAGCATTTCACAGCTTTTACATGACTGGCCCTGACTTATCAAATCGTACGAAAACAAGCGGTTGGATTGTAGGCATGATCAGAACCAACAGTTTGTGTCAAAGTCGCACTAACGATTGTTCTAGTAATTCCACTACTTATCCGGTATGGATGTTGCCCACTGATATGTTCAAGTGAGCGCCTGACCGTGGTGGAGTAGTTTTGAAACAAACCGTAGTTTTGCAGCGTGACTGATTCTGTTGACCACACGATTAAACTAACTAATGACTGTTTCACCAAACTTGTCATCTTCGGAGGGTAACGAAAGTACAGTGCTTTTTTCACGACAGATAGCTTGATGTTCTTCTCATGACGCTGCATAATCTTTTCTACAAATCTCTCCGATAGCCGCTTGACGAGAACGACGTGTTTAAAAAAGGCAATCCGCTAGAAGTCGTATGAGCTGAACATGTTACCATTACTGATGAAGCAGTTCATGAGATTTCTTTTTTGTTTTGGTCGGACAAAGCTAACGAAATCGTTTCTTTCTCCATGGGGCTTGCACTGAACAGATCTATCAGCGAATAGGTACTTCTGGGAGGGCTAGTTGATTGTTAAGCCGAGCTTCTAGTGTAAACATTACATTAACGCGGACCGTGTTGAAAATGGTTAAGATCTCTCTTGTTGCGTATCTCCTGTTAGCCTCCAGTGAATGCAGCTGAAGGTAACTATCAATAAACGACTTCACCAAGCCTCACATTGTCAGATTTCAGCCTTCAAGTCTTGCAATCTTGCGAAAACAACTTTAATTATGGCGTTATAAGCGTGACCGTTAGACCTAGGTGAAGAACCATTCTGATGCTAGATAGGGCTCAGTTTGGTAAAGACCGAGCATTAGAGCTGTAAACTGCAGAAACCACGACTGTTGTATCCTGATATATATGTACACAGACAGTATGTATGCCTATGAAGCGTTCGCTTGACTCGCCATTCATGATAAACCACTGTGTCCACGACCTTGCCGCAGTATGTCTGACTGGATCGGGTCATGTGGCCTGATTGTACGGTTCTTACACTACTTATGGGTAGACATTGGTTGTGTTTTGCAACCTCTAATCTTCTCTAATCTTCTGTTGAAGCCTACAGTTCTTCGGTGCGGGCATTCTCTTTACTACAGTATTGTTTGACCGCATTGGGTGCTTTGTCCTAGACACATCATCTACCGTTGACGATAAAGTTTCTTACACCTACACAAGTCGACCATTTATCATCAGATGGTTTTTCAAAATTGTGTTTGGTTGCTGATGGCGTTGTTTATTCAGCGTAGATAAGAAAGCCCTATCGGTCGTAATTTGGTCGTGTACACGGTTTTCAGGATATAATTTAACATAACGCCAGTATACTGTACCTACTGCTTACGAGACTCAAAGCTCTATTCTAACGGGCCAGTTAATTGAGGAGCTCGTTATGTGCCTTCAGGTTAGGTTCATTCAATGCAATAACTAGTGTGGCACGGTATTTCTGATTGTGAATTACCAACACAGATCCTAGTCAATACTTTCGTCAGCAAGAATTCTTGTTCATTCCTGACGATTAGCCTGCTACCATTGAGTGAACACTTGTAAGAATGGTTCGGCTGACCCGAACACATCATACAGATGACAAGACCTGAATGATCAGCTGTTGCATTAAAGACGGCCCCCCGTTGGAAAAAGAAGTTGAAGTTTTCCAAGGCTCCTTGTTCAGGTTCCTCACTCCCTTTCTTGTTAAAGCTAATGGAAAAAGGTTTATATCAAACTTGGCAATATTCCTCCAAACAGTTTGAGAAAATATGGGGGTGTATCATTTTTGGCGTTGATCGACTGTGAATCGCCTTAACGGTAAGCTGACCTGAAATCTGTCTGACGCCCACAGAGACTTCACTCACCGACTCTATTTTACGTCGGCCGACTAAATTTAGGGAGTTGAATAGGCAAGGAACGAACAGGATTTCAATACAGTTGAAGGTGCTTTGGGCAACTTTTTACTCTGCTATATGTCTTGAAGCATCAGCGCATTTACAGGAAGTCGATGGTCATGATTGTTCTGGACCTAATGGTTATTGTTAAATCGCTTCTGGCCATTTGGGATAATTCAGTCAGTAACACATACTCGGCATTACCAATTACGCTTATTCAGACAGTCGGGTTAACGGGACTATCTTCTAAGTCCGAAAAACATCAGAAAAGGCGATCAAAAGAGTTGGAATTCATACGGCACTAAAACATTCCTAGTTGTCTTTGGTTCCCTTCTATCCATTTTTATCCCTTTTTGCATTTTTTCCTTCAAGGATATTTCACTCCAGTGTTACAATTACCCGCTGCTTCAGTCATTGTACTGTCTATCCAGGCTCACTGCCATTTTGCATAGGCGAATAAGATAACTATTCAAGTAAGAACTATTACCAGGTTTGGAGGGCTGTCAGATAAAATGCGTGTGGGGCTCCGGAATAAACGATCGGATTTCGGTTTGTAAAAACAGTTTATTGGGTACGGCGTACTGACGCAATTTTCGTGCCTAATTTTCATAATTTTTATACACTCCAGCACACTCCAGTTAGCCAACACATACAATCCTTGTATGAAGTTGAAAAACTGTATAATCGATTCTGCACGTAAAATCAAGCAAGACAACCTATGGACAGCATTTAAGCTAATCATAGACGGGTCAACTGACATATATTCGTAGTGTACTTCTAAGTATCCGTTACATCATGTGCCCAATGCAGTGCTGTAGGTTTAACGAATATTCGCTTTCCTGTAGTTTTATTTCTTGCCAAAATCTGCCACTTTGTGTTCAGACTGATTACCCTAGATGTGTGATTCTTTTATGCACCCAGAAAATTCGGTTTCATTTTGACATTACCGTTTACAAACGGACTAACGGTGTGATATTGGACAGCCCATTAGGCCTGTGGTGACCAGTGATCGCGTGGCTCCTCTAAGGATCTTGGCCACAACGGTATTTAGCTTATCTGTTCTGTACGCACGATTCTGTGTTCGTCTGCCTTGGGGGGCCCGATACGAACTATGTCACTTTCTTAAGTCATGCAAATAACTACATGCAGCGAATGCCTGCCATTTTCCTTACGCTTCATCAGTTATTCCATTTTTCAAGATCGTTGTGCCCGGACCCTTTCGAACGTTGTTTAACGCACTCGAAAGTTTTACACACTTTTCGCTGAGCGCGCTTCCGGGTGCCGCCGAGTGGGCGGGAACCCACCTCCCGCTTCTTTTCTTTTTTCTCTCTTGGTTGCTGCCGTTGGTTGCAGACTAGGCTAAAGCTAACGGGTTATCAGATTTCCAAACATTACTGGAAATATACAGTTTGCTTCCAAATCCCATTGCATTCTTTACTTCAATACCTGTTGGAACTACGTTGCGATTGCTCTCTAGAAAAGGCGTATTAACCTGTTAGTGAATGAGGATCAAGCATATACCCACATGTCCACTACAGGCCCGACCTACGTGGTTATATTCCTGGAGATGGCTAAAGAACAAATTTCCAACTAGACTGAAGGCAACACACTCTACAAATGATATTTCGACGACATTTTGGGTTTTACTGATCAGAATCATTCCAAGCAGCTCTTCAGACTTCTGAACTCATCTCCCTCTAACTTAACAGTTTCTTGCGGATATAAAATTGACGGAAGCCAACCATTTTTGGCCCTTTTGATCAGCCAGCCTGAAAACGGTACAGTAAAGCGTGCGGTATATCAAAAAGCAACATGAAGTGGTCAGTATCTTCAGTTTTCCTGATTTGTACTTGTGGCTTAGTCCGAACACTGTTCTGTAAGGCCAGACAAATGTATGGATGACAGGCAGAATCGGTCACCTATCCGAAGTGCTGACGCAATCAGTATGGCTGCCGTGATACTGACGCTGACTTGTTAGTGTGCGTCACGTTTATTTGCTGTTCATGTTGTCCTGCCTCGTATAAGTAACCAGTGGCTTTATGTACACAACCGACGGGAATAAACAAAATGTTAGCATCTCGCAACATTCGTCTTTTTTCCTCGTTGATGTTTTGGATCAAGGGAACAGGGCGTTTCTGGATATTCGGTTATTCGTTAAATGCTACTCATCACTCGAAATAGCTCGCAAAAAGAAACCGATCATACGTTTGTACAATGAATTCGAAAAAGATGCAAAGTTTGACCGCCTATTTCAAAACGATCTATCTTTGATGTGACGCAGTAGCTATTGATATACCTCAGGTATCATAACGATAGACAACATGATACCTTAGCTTAGACGTGGCTAAGTATACAACAGAAAAATGGGTAAAAACATTGAATAACCAGACCAATTTGGTTCGGGAATCAGTTTAAAGGCCTGTCACACTCCCACTTCTCTTTGTCGGCTACACAGCCGACTGACTTATGCCAGTTACGAAGCTTTAGCTACGGGCGTATCAGTTGTTCTGATTCGCGCTCTTCACCTTGGGGTAGGGGATGTGCGGTTTACACAGCTTGCGTCTGGAGACGTTAAATAGTGAAGACGGATAAGTGATTTTACCGATGCGAATATTGCCGATGACTGTGTACGTTTTTGTGAAGTAAGAACAGCTGAAAAGGTGGGAAAAGTACAGGCTTTTAATTGTAATTTGACAGCTAGTTTGAAGTGTTGGTACATAAATTTTATGAAAAGAGTTCCACTCCTTTCCTTCGTTTTCCAAATGAACTGGGGCTGCTTTACCACAGCTGTGTGGTTGTTGTACAATAGTGTTCACCCCTGATTTACTGTTGTTGATGATGAGTGAAGGTTAGGCCAGCACATACTTGGGGCTGGTTCTAGGTGGGGATAACCATCAGCAACTCCCTTGACCGAACGCTATCAAGTGTTTAACTTGAACCTCACTCACGGTCTGTTGGGGTTAACAACCGTGCGATGTACAATCACACTCTCACGTGATGTTTTTCCTCAAACCGTAACAGCTGCATCCGCGTCAACGGTAGATCACATAGTTACTCCATTCTCCAGACTTTGAGTTTTGAATATTCGGTTTGTACACTATCTTGATGTATCTGTGCGGTTCCCCCTACAACACACGATCTTAGATGAGCATTGTCCTTCAGTTCATCGTACTCTGTCAGATCGATCCCCACGTTTTATGACATCTTACATACTGGATCAACGGTAGTAGTAACCGATTGTACACTGGATTTGTAATGGTTTGACATGCTACAGCACCTCGTTACAAAATTACGCCTTTCCTGTGCTGGATGGAAGGAAGATAAGACGTACATGGCGCAACAGAACTGGTCGATCTATTCGCATTTGCGTAGACATTTTAGTTAGTTCGTTCCGGAAAAAAACAGTGAACTCGGATTCAGCCCTCAGCAGAAGCTGGAAGCAGTGCCTTCACTAAAATTTTAACACCGGCCACGTTCTCATGAGACAACCCGGCTGATAATTGCTACAGCGAGTATATTTCACATACGACCGAGTGAACTTATACATAACCTCTCAGCTACACCTTACTACCGACGGGTCTAGCAAGAACGACACCCTGCTTCAATGTTTCTTATTCATAAGGGTTAGCTGAAAAGTTAATGTGGATGCGAAATTTGTGATCACTTATGAGCTAAAATCTATGTGACTCGACCGAATTCCGGAGTACTTACCAGCGACCGCCAATTGCGCAAATCGTCTTATCAACATCGATTATTATAAAACCAGCAGTATAGTGGATAAAAACTTCTGCTGGTGACTCGAAGGATTACTGTTTCTTACCTCGCTGTAGCTGTCCCTATTTCTCCGATCTAACCAAAAACAAAAACGGTCATTCCTTATTGATTGAAAGGTGTTAGACACTTACCAGTTCGTGCAGCTTGTGAGCGGAGCCAGTGTAACCCGCCAGTCTAAAGTGAATTATGTCCGGGTTTATTGAACACGGTATGAGTAACTTACATATCAAAAAAAAATACCATGAAACTACACACTAATGTCTGGTTATAGATACCGCCGAACAATGGTTCAACTTCTTACTTAGACACAAACCTAACCGATCGGTGACCATAGCTCTTTTGAGGTTAAAGTAGAATGTATCACTAAAATACCATGCTATTCGAATTGTAAAGAAAACCAGGAGTTCGTTTATAATGTCAAACGACGAAACTGAAACTTACTGCCATTGTTCCGTTCAAACACGAATACATGCGAATTCCATTTGCTCCGTTCATTTCGAACTGGGACAAGTTGACCAGCAGATTCATCGGTAAGCATGAGTTGTAGAACTGAATTCCGTTCCACCAGTTAGCTGTACAAAATTCAGTTTTAGCAAAACTTAGTCAAGCAGGATGGGGCTAGAAATGTCAACCAGTTATTGAATAAAGGATTTTTCGAAATGAAATCTAAAACCTGAATCCAGTATTATTACATTCATTTCAGACAGAGCTTTGATTCACAAATAAACTCTTCTTTTGGGCAAACGATTTTATTTGGCTACGGTAGTGCTTGTTCAAAAGGGCATTATAATTTGCTACAAACCTGTTCATATGTGATTAGCTTATTCTTGTTGGAATGTACAACTGCACAGCGCACCCAGTTTGATCAAAACAAATCGAGGTAGTTTTGTTTTGAATTACCAAACCGGAGGTGTGATTATTCCAACTCTCGGCGGAATGCCCCAACGCGGCGGTCAGGTACGTCCAAAAGCTGACAGCGAGCGGATCGCGGACGACACGGGCGACAGGTCGAGTCATCGCCCAACGAGATCGGATCAGCGGACGGGGAATGACAGGCGGAAACCCCCTGATAGAAAGCATCGGTCACACAAACAAGCCAGGCAGAAGTGCAAACGATGTATGGGTGGAAACCAGGTATGTGTTGTGGACCGGAATTTCGACTCATAAACGCGAGCGCGCGCGTGGCATGGCAACCAGCGATTTGGACAGCAAAGATTGTTCTTTATTAGACGCCTTTTCACTGCACTGTCACTTTCAACTAGAACCGACCACTATAATTCCGCTTTCACTTTTACCGAGTGGTTAGTGGTTCACATTGTCACTCGATAAAGTAACATTACAAGGTTTCCAGGGTTGACCTAGAAGATTTGCACATGGTTATAAGGTGACACGCAAAGTTGGTGAGTCGTGGCTCGATTCACACCTCTGTGATGCAACGTCATTGAATCATGTTGAGTGAAAGCCAACGCTGATGCGAACGAACCAAAAGATGCGACCAAAATAGGGTTTACATCAACAATTTGATGATCCCAATCACCTGAGAGACCTATTGATATTGTGGGACACATAGTATATGGACCAAAGTCCAATGACTCCCTCTCCACTTCTTGTGTAGGTGTGATCCACTTAGTTCAGATCATTCTGTACGGATACAACTGTGTTAGAGAAACCGATCGAAGCAACTCAAACTAGTATGAAGACATACAATGTGTAACCCGGACAGCAAAACTTGGGGAAGTATCATTTTTTAAAGATCTTGTATTGACTTATTTGCCTTGTATCACTTGCATACGCACACAACAGTGTTTCATGGCTTGCTTACACGCGCGGTGAGAAACAGTTCCTAAGCCTAAACGATAGCCGTCGACTCAAATCGCGATGAATAGACATCAACAGTTTATGCAGTCCGTATGTAAGTCAGGCGGGGACAAAGTCAACATGAACATGGTCTCATTGGGAAAGTGACTGTTCTGGTTAATAAACAGTGTTTGAAATTATTCTAATCTGAAATGAGTTGATTTATGTAGATATACTGATATATGTTATTCAGATTAGCTAACGAGTAGAATGACGTGCAACAAAGAGTACGATACATCAGCGTTCAGAACAAGGGAAAGGGAGAGAGAGTCGAAAAATGTGTGCCTTGCATAAAACATTTTAATAGGACAGAAGTTCTGTGCAAATAAAACCAGGTGCGAAGTTAAACCAATTGCACAAAATCACTTCGGAGAGTGATAAGGTGCAATTTTACACAACACATAGGTGATTAAGCGTCATTTGCAAAAGCAAAAAAATGTGCGCACAACTCATTATAAATGGTGAAGGTGGATTCAGCGTTTTTGCATATTTTAGGTTTATTAATAAACATCGATGATGTCAATAGTAGACAATGATATTTTACTTGATACAATAAAAAAACGCAGAAAACCCATGGAGAATACGGAAAGTATTCCTAGTTGGAATTAACTTTTGTAGAATACGATTTTAAGTATGTGTATATTGAATATAATGAACCCACTCAAATGTGCTTGTATTGTTATGAATACCCATTGTGTACCATTGATGACCTGCAACTATAGCTTTCACGTTTATGTTGGCATCAAAAGATATGAAAAAACCGCTATTTTTATAGCAATCGGTAACCATGGCGTAACTACATTTTTAGACAATTTTCTACTCTTGGAGAAATATTTCTACAGTATTATCAGCTTCAACTGTTTTATTGAAAAATCACGAAACTCATGTTGAATCTCTGCCGCTTTTACGAGAATGACTAATTTGTCGTACGGTACGACAGGAACGTGCGATTTCACTTTCCCCTTGAAATGTCTCTCTCTATTTAAACCTATTCTTGCTTTAGAAATTTGTTTGCATTAGTGATGCTGTTATCTAACAAGTTTTTTATTAGCATTGGTCATTTGATCTGTTCATTGTACTTGCAATCAATGTTTGACAACCAAATAGTTATCAAGAAGCAAGTCATATTTAAGGGGCTAGATAAATGGACGTTACAACAAATGAATGAGAGCAAACATTCCAGACTGATAAGTACTGATAAAGGCCCAGTCAGTGGACGCAGTTATAACGAACAAAGAGATTGGGTCAATCGGTTGCGTAGTTTGGTATGACCCTTCGGACAATGGAACAGAATTTGATTTGCGGGACTGAAGTGGGTGCTATTGCGGCCTCATTGATGATCACTATGACCGAGCTGCTTACTAAGAAGGTCGTTAACGAAGAGTTTCACATAAAGGAATCACCGTATCAGCAGCCCGTTTATACCAGTTCAACAACTTCCTTGGATAACACAATTTTCGCTCATGACGTGACCAGACAAACACTATAGGCACGGTGTTATCACCAAATCTATCGAATTCGTATACACCACTATTTGTGTACACTGTTATTTACGAATTCACATTGTTTACAGTGAATTTCTAAGACACTGTGCAGAGATCACCTTGGCCTCTTCATGGTCTTATTCATAACCCCCTCATCCCAAATGATTTTTATTTTATATTACCCTCATTCTAACTGCTCTGTGCAGATTTTTAATCGACTGAAGGTAGTGTTGTTTTTTCACTTTGAGATGTATATAGATAACTCTCGCGAGTGTTAATATTAATTTCTAGCACTAAATATCACTTGAATGTGTCTAAAAGTGTTTCTGTGATAGTATTTCATATAGACAGAGTTGCAGCCTTCGTGGTGAAGCAGGCTTTTTAGCTATTTATTTTAATAGAAGCACTAGACTAGAGTTTTGCTCTTGTAATGGTTGTCACAACCTTGGGTGAAAGGTTATATGCATTTTCACTCAAGTTGGAAAGACAGATGGTAGTTCATCACTCACCCAAATATTTGTCAGACAGAAAATTGGATTTGTTTGAACACGACTTGAAGGTAGGCTTGCCGAATTGTCCACTGCGTGTGGATCGCTAGTAGGCACTCACCGCTGAAGTGACACAATTTTTCTTTATACACGAGTCTAAACAACTACCGGGGTTCACGTAACTGACCGCAGTGTGAAGGTGCATGAGCCACGGTGGTGTAAATTATGCAAAGTATGGTCGTTGGAAGGGAGTTCCATACTGAACGATGGTTGTAACGTTTAAAAAAGCTATCCTTGTAAGGGAGGTGGGTAGGCTTTTTTAAAGCTATCGCGATTGGGGCGTTGTGTCTACACGCAGTTGAGACATTTAGTGATCCTGAAGCGTACATCGAGAACAAAAAATGACCCATGTGGCAACAAACAACCGATGAAACTTGTTGCCGATTAACTTCATCATTAAAAAGGTAAGAAGTAAAAACGATAGCCTCAGTTGTCGGGGAGAGTAAATGAACTGCAAGTTTAGTACAATCTGTATTAAAGTCTCCATGAGTAGCCGCTGTGAACGGTCAGACAACAACACAGATGGAGGAACTAGCCGAGTTATCACCTCTAGAAGCGAAACCACCGGACAACAGCTGTCATTGGACATGCAGGCCAAATTGGAATAAAATGTTCAAGAACTATGGTGTGAATGTATGTAAATACAGCAAACATACGTCAAGCTTTCGGCTTGGTATTAAGCACTCTGGCCAGACAAACTGAGTTTACGAAATCAAGTGCGGTGTTTGCAAAGCCATTTACGTAGGAGAAACAAGTAGATCGTTAATAGTACGTGTTGCCGAACAAGAGGGACACGCAATTCTCTCTAAAAGATGCATACCAACTTCGAGAGCCAGAAAAGGATTCGACCTCCGAGTTACGTACGCTCTTAGCGAATCATGACGCATGTTATGATCAAGTTTGGATGATCCATAAACGTTTATCGTCCATCGCGGAGGGATGCCGTGCCGAACCTCTCACCATCCACGCCCAACACGCATGCTTCAACTGCAATGATAGCATACCCCTATCTACAGTATGACGCGGATTGATAAATAGCACCAGACACATCTGAATCAATGTCACCCTCAGTTAAGGGGCAACGGGTTTGCTCAATCCGTCCAGATGCAACGCAAATTGACTTCACCATAACAAACCCCACGTGAATCCTGTTCCTTTGTTAATACGATTTCAATGACAACACTCCTGAAGAAGTGTAGTCGAACTGGTCGCCACGTTAAGTATTGCAACTTGAGGGTGGTTTTGTGTTCTATGCAACTTATTTATTAAACACAATTCAAACACTGCGCTCAAATTGGTTGACTTCATGCGCACTAAACATGGTGCAGATATTTTACAATCCTGAATAACATTTATGTGTATACAATGCCTATCCCATGTGGAATCTCTCAGTATGGTACACCTTCAACAAGGATCAGTTTTCATAGGACAAACGTGATCTCCATTACAGTCCCATTGCAACTAACTAAGAGAAGAACAAGCATATTCTTCCTCGCTCCAAGGCCGCTTGTAAAAAGCACGTCGTGCTAAACTACAGTGTCGGCTGACTTAGACTAATTGTTCACCATCACGGTATTGCTTCTGTCAGAGTATACTTCCGTATTTTTATTCAGACAGGTTTGCTTGAGTCTTTGAGCTATAATATCCACAACAGGGATCTTTGTTCCACTGTTTAAAATCGGTCACAAATCCCGGTAAACGGGGGAACGATTGGGGTTTCCACTCTGTGTTCTCAAGACTTGAGAAAGAGCAAACAAAAAACCAATACACCGTTTTACCATGCGCAAAAAATCAGGAGTGCCTGTAGAGATGACTGAAATTCAGTACCATCTAACCACTGAGGGGATCTAGCACTGAGAGCAAATGATATTCCGGTGGCTTAGCTTTATCAGCTGTATCGCACTTAATAATACCCACCCTCAAAGTTCACACCTAAATTACGTAGGTAGATGTAGGGCATAGTTTATCTTTCCTGAAAGCGTAGGGTTTATTCCAAGTCTCGAGTATCGTTATAAACCTAAAAGCTATGATTGCAGGTCATTCTTATTATTCTTTAGTCGTTCATAAAATTGCATGTTCATTATGTTAGGCCACTTACGATTAAAGTTTAGTTATCAACTGATCTGACTTCCATCCCTACAAGAAACAACTTCAACTAGGGACATGTTTGATACTTCTATGGATGGTTTTTGGAGAGGGAACACCATAGAGAAGTTTTTATTGAGAGAACTAGTGCCATTCTCTGTAAGTAACTAAATTCAATAAACCGTTCATCCTCTCTGGACCTCGTATATTTTCAAGTGCTATACGCATATCTATCAGCTTGTGGACTTTATGAAAACACTTTATGAAACTTTATGAAAACTGTTCGCTACATATTTCAATGTGGTCGTTCGAATCTGTTTAAAAATGCTAGTGATACTTCACATCCATCACATCCTTACTGTTTTTTCTGAGGGACAAGCATCACACAACATTTTGTGGTATCTAGTTAAGAACTTTAGCATCGTTGACTTGCACAAATGTTAATTCTTAGGCTGCTTTCAGGACATTCTTTTGACTAAATGTGCAAACTATTCATTGTGACTCACGACATTTTTAAATACTTAAGTGAAAACGATTTCTTTCCTCATTAGTACTTGAGTACAGTACAGAACAGTTCTGATGCGGGCTATCAGTTTGGAAGTTAATATAAGAGCCAATTAACGACTAGTTTTTGCCTAGAGTTATTAAAAACTGGGCAAAGTAGCTTACCGAAAAACTGGCTAGTATGCACTTGTGTCTCAATCACGCCATTTGGTTTTCGCCCATCCTGTGGCCATTGTGGATTCCATACAGACAATCCATGCCCGCGGTTGTGAACGAACAGCGATTGATTGATTTGGCGAAACCCGCCAGTGGTACTGACATTTAATCCTGTGCGCTCATTCTGCAGAAAGCTGTTCAGAGTGAATATATAAATGGGAAACAAAATGCACTTGAGCAGCAGAGTAGTTCAGACAACATAACTTTCCATATGAGTTCATTTTGTACACTGTTGTCAGAGCTAGCCTCCACGACAAAAACAGATGTTGTCTGTCAGAGTTGCCTGACCAAACTCAAACAAACAGTCATTTCAGTCGTGCACGAAATGAGTCGGTACAAATGACAATATTGTCGTAGATGGGACAAAATAAGGAACAGGTTGAAAATTCAACTTAGCTTTAAAGTCTGTCCTCTCCAAGTCTGTCAGTGATTTTTGGGTGCGAACGATAAGACAGGTTACTACTCTCAGAGGTCGTCCATGCAGATCTGTTGAAAGTTTAGTGTACCGGAAGTAATCTTGGACGTGATGGTATACGAATCTTATGTATTGCTCCTGTTGCATGTAAAAGTTATTAGTTACGTTGTTCCACAGTGTCAAGAGTACGCTCCGAGGATAGATCACTGAATAAGGAAACGGTGCTAACTGAAACTGTTTGTGTAAACAGCTTCCTGAAGCATTTGGTTCAGAAGTGACGCAGACGTGGTCTTATAAAAAGTGCAATCGTGGGAGTGTTTGTCTGTAGTAAACATCCGCTCAAATGCGATATTTTGATGAGCACTTTTGGAGACATCATTAGTGCCACATTGAAATACGCGTGTCATGCAGTAAAACTTATTCCACTATCACAAATGACTAGGATGCCATTACCTTAAGTTAAGGGCGCAATCCTATATACCCAGCGATCACTGCGTCTGTTAATTCTCCTGCAGGTGTGAGAATATTTACACTGACAGAACCTAGAGAAACCTTTGCAAAAGAGTTAAGGAACATGTCTCAAAATGAGCGTTAAATGTACCAACTAGTCTGCCAGTGAATGAAACAACGAAGACAAAACACTGCTTCTTTCATCACGGAGCACTTAACGACCGCAGGTTATAACGTTAAGTTTACGCGACTGCTTACGGCCATGATGAATTCTGTACTATCCACAAATCCCCTAGTAGTCTGTAGCCCTATAGATCCGCCTTTGGTAGGCAGTCCTGTGTACTGATAAACAGCTGATCATCAGCTTGCTTGCCGTAGAGCTAGATGCGAGTATTACAAATGATGCAGGTCTATCTCAAATTTGAATAGCTTCATTTAAAAGTTGTTGTTTTCATGTTATCCTTACGTATACGAACAGCAAGAGTGTGGAAAATGAGTTCGTATCGTGTTTGCGTTTCAAGACCATCAGGTTAAAATAACTCAAAGGGACTAACTGTCTGAAGTATCTTAATGAACAGACCTCTATGGCAACATGACGAAACGCAGATAATTTGGGTGACAGGCTGTGTCACGCTAGTCTACATAGTAGAAACGATTTCTTCATCCATTCGTTCAGAAGCATGTGCGTGTTTGTTGCTAGATCCCTAGGAAAGTGGCAGTTAAGCATCAGAGTGAACCGCTGATGTATTGCTGTCTTTGATGACGATGATGATGGTATTGATGAAGGTAGAACAGGCATTTAACATCAGTGAAGCTTCTACTTTGCTGAAATGACATTGCTGGACTAGGCTTGGAGCCACGGAATGTCAACAAATAGTCATAAAAGTGCACCCTCTGAACGAGACAGTGATCAGCGATGACATAGTGGGAATGTCTGGGTAGTGGAATATTGATATGAAAGTTTCAGGTCTCTGCCACGACACCCTGGATCAGCTGGTAGGGCACTTACCATATGGAGGTAAGTGGTTCCTGTTACTGGTTCGACTTCATTCGACAGGTACTGACATCTTTTCGGACCGTGTCTTTTCCGTAATATACATTCCTACTCTGTCAAATATATTTGACTTGTTAAATCTCCACGTCCACCAAGTGACCCATAAAACAGAAAGTGCAGTTCTATGAACACTGCCTGTCGGAAACCAGTCCTTGATTAGTTCACGGTAGCTACTGATTTTAATCCTTCGTTTTCTTCTGAGAACATGCATAAATCACACCAATCGACACGTCAGTCTGTCATTGGTCAGAACCGCGGTAAACGAGGTCTCACGAATAAACTTCAACTCTGTATCTTGTGTATCACTCGTATGTAATAGTATTTGCACAAGATGAAGAGACAGTAGAAAACCTATTGGATTTATCGAACTCTTTGGACCAAAATCCAACGTTATCATCCGATTTAGTCAAAACAATGGGAAGACATCGCGAGATGTTAACATTTCGACTTATTCTCATCGGTCGCCATCGTAAAACCAATAAATTTTATATAAACTGTACATACCAACAACAATCGAACGAACCAACCACGTAATTCTGACCTTTCACTTGCTAATAGTGTAATCAACTCCACGGCAGAGAGATTGTTTGCATCAGCGCCTTCTATGCACGCAAAACTGGCCGATGCTGTCTGATTAGCATTGACTCACTAATCGCTAACAGTTTCGAGTTGCGATTATGTAACAATATATTGAACGATTTGACAGGGTCAGCTAGATGACCACTTGTTAAGATGTGTTTGGTGATCGATGAGGTTGGGTTCTTCGAGCTTTTTACAGTTAGTGGGTCATTTTTTGAGATTGTAATTGATAACCACTTAGGAATGCGCTCCGCCATACGTTGATGCAAGCGCCGATCTGTCCTGCGTATGTAGACGTAATTGCAACTGAACTAGTATATTACGTGAGAGACAGACTGATCAAATGAATGTGTATCAGCGCTGTGGAGAGCCAAACCTTAGTGCTTAACAGGACGCTCAGTTGGGCAGCTGGATAAGTGCATTGCAACACTAACGCCAAGTTATGACTGATGTTCATGGTCAGGTGGTCATCCTTGAATTGGATTGGTAGAAGTGTGTTCTTTTTCTCCGCACTGCACCTTGCCACTTTTGGTTCTTTCATCCTACTGTAGATATCCGCAGACTTTTCAGGATAGCCGTTATCCACCAGTGTTTTCTGAATAAACTCTTCTTCCTCCAATCGATCTGCAGTGAAAGTCATTTGGGCTCTGTAAAATAACGTTTTCACAAACCCTCGTTTATAAGCAATCGGTGCGAAACCGGAGAACTGGAATTATTGTCCACTTCATGTTCGCTTTCGATAAACGGATCGTTGTAATGCACTGTCTTGACGTCTGGTTATAAGAACGTCTAAGAACGGCAAGCAATTGATAACCTCCACTTCACAAGATACAGTGAGGTTTGAGTGGATGGATTTCAAATAGTTATAAAATGAAGTAAGAGCACATTCATCGGTAAAAACTAAAATGTCATCCACGTAAAGCTTGTAAAGCATGACCCTCGGAATCTTTTATTGAAATTGCCTTTCAGGCATTCCCAAAAATGTATCCGCCAATATTGGACCCAATGGGCTATTTATAACTACACCGTCAAACTGTCTATAGTTAACACCTTCGGATACAAACGGACTGTTTTCCGTACAAGTAAAGATGAGATCCTTAAGAAGATCTAATGGAATACCTAGATTTAAGTTCTAACTGTACATAAAATCATATAAAAATTCAACGGTCTAATGCAGCGGCACGTTAGTAAAGGAAGAGTCTACGTTGGTCGAACACATCATCTTTGGAGTTACTGAATTGTTTACCAGAATTTTTGCTAACTAGAATGAACTACGAACACAATTGGGGGATGACAATTCACGAATTGGTTTAAGGATGTCCACTAACCATCGCGCAAGTTTATGGTGTGCCGAATTGTCTATGGATAATATTAATAGTTGTGGAATATCTCTTTTGTAGACTTTATGGCGAATCTCTAATCCTCGGTGTCTGCCTGTCTACTGGATTTAGTTTCTGATACTGAATCTCAGAAATATATCGATGCAGCATCCATATTTGCAGTTTCCACGATATCTACTTTTCAATGGAGAAATTGTTACCATTGTTACCATCCAATTGAAATTTCCATGCACCAGAAAATATCACACTCATCTTGGTTACATAGTCCTCTTTCTTCATTATGAGAACGTTAAAGCCTTTGTCTGGCTTGAGGAAGACTACACCCTTGTTCCTTTGTGCTTCTTGGTGGCTCTGTAGTGTTCAGCGGACAAAGAGCCATGTTAGCGTATTGCGGCCGACAGAAACTCACGTGAGATAACAAACAACTTTGCACGAAACCAATCCGCGTTGTCCGGTGAGGCGGGAGTTTCAAATTGAATCTGGGTATGTAGTTTGTTCAGTTGTTTCGGTGGCACTTTGAATTCTAGACCCAACGAAAGTACATCCAATTGAGCTATTGTAAATTCGGTATACGATAAATTATGAATGGGCTACAGAGTATCTGTGATAAAAGCTGACATGCGTCCACAAGGCAGTGAATTTTTCCAGTTCTGAAGCGTCTTCGCTTTGATTTCCAAAAGTGTAGTTCGGATAAAGTTGTCAAACTTGATCCGGCAAGCCAAAGATAAGCTGGTAAGTAAACTAACAAAGCCTTGTTGGGTCTTGATAAACTTGTTCAATTTTTCTTCAGATGCCTCGATGTGAGAACTATACTTTTTCCATACTGGTTTCTATTTTAGGCACAAGAATGTATCTTTTGTTTAAAGGCCTTTGGTTTAAGAGCAGTAGATTTTCTCCATTGTATGCTCAAGCTATGGAAATGGTTTATGATTGGTCTAGTAGAGTGATGTTTTGCGGCCTTTTTGACTACGACTGCACGCATTGGCTGCTGCGATAGGGCGATGTCTGAGAGAACACTTGAGTTGTCAAAGCCGTCATGCGGTCCAGTCTAGAGGGGAGAGAGTGCACGAACTAATCAACGTCGTCAATCATCCTGTGACCAACGACACGAGTACAACCAAGTGGCCTCATAAATATGTATAGTATTTCAAAATCAGCCATGTTTGATAGACGCAAATACAGCCATATCAATCCAGATACGCGTAATCGCATTATTGAAGCATTTGAAGGAGGCGAGGATTGGTGCATGGTAGCTTGCCTAAATGAGATCATTTGCAAGATCGCGTACAAGTGGCTCCATGCCGATTGTATCACTTACGAAACACAACCTTAGATAATACATAGAGGTAACATTTTGAACGGATCGGAAAACGGGATGACACTGGAATGTATCTCCACGAACTCGACAGTGACTCTCGCATTTTTGAAAATGCATGTGGAGGTAAAGTTTGCGAAAGAAGTGTCTACAGTTACTATCAGTCGATATGTGAATGGTTGGTTCATCACTGTTAAGAAGCTGTGGTAAATTCTCGTCAGCACCAACACCAATGAGAACCCGGTGATACGACGACATTTTATTTATCGATTGTTGGAGTGCTATGCGAGCTCCAAGACCCTGCTGGATTGCTGAGTCGAACTTCAACTTGTTTTGCACGAGACCGGTGGGACGTTCTTTGAAGGAAAGCATGCATTTCTGTCACCAACAACAGAGGCCAAAGCTTACATTTGATCAGAGCAATGACAGAAAGTTCTGTTACGCCCTATACTGTGCGAAGGAGTGCCTACAATAGTACTAACTGTAGACAGTGGTTCCGTGCACTGATAAGTAGGCGCTGCTAGGTCAACAATAGTGGTAATTAGGAACAACGTCTTCTTAGTATGCCGATTCGAAAAGCATCTTTTCCGAAGATGCTTATCAAACAGGGCAGCTATTACGACTAACACCTCATTCGCCTATGATAAATCTCACCATTTTGTGGGAATGCGACGGCTGCGATCAAATGGGAGTGATGTTTAATCTGAAATTAACCAAATCCCCGACTAGTAACCTCTAAAGATAGTTCAGTCTGAATGACCAAATTTTCGTAACGATGGGTAAAACCATATCAAATATATGAATTCACGTTGAAGTAATAGCGTGTTTTAGGGTGATATTCCACCGAACCTTACCGAGTTCAAGACTTCCGATTCGGAGAACAGGTCATCATCACTATAATTGTCACAGTGGAAGTCACGGGCATTTCTTCAGACGTCACCTGTGCGTTACCAGTAATCGCACAAATGATCTATATGCTATCAATGTCCTTCAGACCTCTCCGGTAGGTAGTGACCATCCAGTACACGAAGTAATCATACCACAGTTAAGAATGGCATTCAAGCTTGAACACTTGTGTCATGTTTACAGAACTAGTGTCAACATCGTACACGCTTCAATGGTATGAATATATATATCAAGCACCGGGTACCATGGAATCAACCGGACAAAAGCGCTAGTCCTGAACACGTGTCGGATTAAAACAACAGTAGCATCGATCCATTTATCAGGTGGCTGTCAAGTCGTTGACCAGTGTGCTCTGCAGCATTAATCAGTACTGAAGAACCCGTGTTATGGTTTGTACCTGGATTTTGTATGACTAATAGACGGAAAACCAAACCAGCTTATTACCGACAGTCTTAGTAACTGGCCTAGTGTTCCGGACGACTCACTCAAATACAGGGTACAAACCTGAACGCTAAACTGACTAGAATGGTGGGGAATTTAGTGACAAGCAATGAAACCCGATCTAACCCGGCTGTGTTTGCAACTTTTTGATCACAGTAATATCATGTATAGTTGCCTTTCACCTTATCGACCGCGATAAAACCGTCGACAGCAGTGTTTAGAGCACGACTTCGAAAGTTCCCTATTTGAATGCAAAAGGGAGATACCAACACAAGACATCATCGAAACATCACTGCTATTCTACCTCATAGCGTCTAACCCAAACGCTCCAGAGAAAGAATCAATTGACAGAATTCACGTTCGGCCAACCTCTGTGGACACCGCTGGATGGCATGCGTGCACAAAAATAGTACACTCGGTGAAGAGTAGAGCAATGTAGCGGAAATATAGACAGGAATATTGAGCTGAATTCAAACCGTCCGCCATAGAACAAATCGTCCAAACGCGTAGTACTACTGACGCCAAAATCTTATCTTCGGAAGTGTCTAAATAAGATTGAAGAAAAAAATGACAGTCGCGAGCGAAACATTAGATTAAGATACCCAACATCGATTGACCTATCACGTAGTTCAATCAATATGACATCTCCAGTGTGTGCTGAATGTTGAACTCATTATTCTTTTTCGCGGGTCTGTACAGAGTCACTCTTCTATACCTCTTTCCATGTCTGTTTCCATTTTAGATACAAGATTTTCCATCTCATGCAAAAGCAAATCACTTTGGTACATTAGAATTTCCACGTTAGAATCTTGGACGTGATGGTAAGAACGCGATTGGTCTAACTAACCGGAAAGGACAACCAATCTTAATTAGAGAACTTCGCGTTGGCTACTTTGATAGAAGAAGTGGTACAGGTTATTCAAGGGGTGTCAGCGGCTTTCCCGAATGAAAACAGGGTGAGCGGTCAAAGTGGAGCAAAGATCATCTGACTCTATACCTAATAACTCATCAAACTGCAGGCCGAATTGGTTCGTTTGACAAATACATAGGTGCGAGTGGTTAGGAGTGTCTGTGGATCTCACGTCCAATAGGAGTGAGGTTTAGGGTCGTGGTAGATTTCGGGTTGCGATATGAGGGTGAATCAGTTTGTGAGAACATTTTCATTAGTTCTCTTGTATACATGGCTGACGGACACAATTACACTCGCTTCAGTCCGGAAACACGCAGACGTATTATCGAAGCATTCGAAAGGGGCGATGACTGGCGTATGGTTGTCCTCCTGAACGGAGTCAAGT
>LUCH01000883.1:70603-94020 GCA_013368495.1 Paragonimus heterotremus | reverse complement strand
ACTTGACTCCGTTCAGGAGGACAACCATACGCCAGTCATCGCCCCTTTCGAATGCTTCGATAATACGTCTGCGTGTTTCCGGACTGAAGCGAGTGTAATTGTGTCCGTCAGCCATGTATACAAGAGAACTAATGAAAATGTTCTCACAAACTGATTCACCCTCATATCGCAACCCGAAATCTACCACGACCCTAAACCTCACTCCTATTGGACGTGAGATCCACAGACACTCCTAACCACTCGCACCTATGTATTTGTCAAACGAACCAATTCGGCCTGCAGTTTGATGAGTTATTAGGTATAGAGTCAGATGATCTTTGCTCCACTTTGACCGCTCACCCTGTTTTCATTCGGGAAAGCCGCTGACACCCCTTGAATAACCTGTACCACTTCTTCTATCAAAGTAGCCAACGCGAAGTTCTCTAATTAAGATTGGTTGTCCTTTCCGGTTAGTTAGACCAATCGCGTTCTTACCATCACGTCCAAGATTCTAACGTGGAAATTCTAATGTACCAAAGTGATTTGCTTTTGCATGAGATGGAAAATCTTGTATCTAAAATGAAAACAGATGTGTGAAATGGTATATTTATGCCAGCGCGTCTATGGTTAGTTCATTTTTAACCCAACTCAAATGGGAGTCACTGCCTAGTACATTGTGTAATGTCTGACCATGAGTGGTTCTCAGGGCAAGCATCATCTGCTATCACCTGGCTTCATTTAAGCAGAGCAACTTACACAGGACCAAACGTGTCTTTGACCTGTCTGTTCGTTTATCAGCTATCTACTTTAAGTTGTCACTGAATTGATGCTGCTCAAATATGGAGAGCGGATGCTTCAGAAGTTGAAGATTTCTGAGTTAACAACGCACCCTTGTGGGTGAGTAAGCTGAGAGTATCCATATTAAAAGAACCTTTGATTTCTGGTCAAAATTGATTGACCTGTAAAATAGTTCATTAGGGGACTCGAGGAAGACGGTCATCAGACAACGAACAACAGAATTATTATGCAATATAAGCAGATCAGAATGGAGACACAATGCTTTTCAACACCCTGTCTGCTTTTCTGTTATACCACGTTGGAAATAACGACGGGAAAGAATATTGGTTCCAATCACAGTGTCTACCTTTCCTTGAAACAACCGATCTTCATGTTTTGCGGGGATGATTGATCTATGGAGACAGTGAAGTACACCTGTTCTTATGCCACTATTACTAAACAGATCTATTAGCTGGTTTGCGTGAGCAACGCTTAAGTAGAACGAATACTAGAGTAGAAGTGAGTAGTACGCTAATCAACCAGGTTTTTCATGTGAAATTCGAATGCAAAAGCACATTGGATTTCAGTATACATGGATGCGTGGGGGCATTAATCCTGAAGTTGAGACACACGTGCGGCAATCATAGGGTTTCAAGAACCATCAGTGCAGAGCTGGACTGTTGCCCCAGCCTTGTTAGATCTTAATAACAGCACGCACGTAACAAAATCGAATAAACAATGTACGAATAAGCGTCAGAAGAGTTGACCAGAATTCACCAAATCTCATGAAAAAGACAAGAAAGGTTTCTACAAAGAGTTAGTCCCAGCGATAACCATTCTGACGTGGAATACAGGGTGCTGTTGAAACCCAGCAAGGTCAAAACAGCTATGCATCATCTTTACGACGGTCACTGGAGTTTACTGTATGCAGTCATCTGTCCGCCCCTTCTGGGCCCATGATGAATGTATACAAGTTCGTGTGCCACCACAAATAGCAGAATGATTTTAACCTACGAGTAAAGAAACTGAACCGGCTGAGGAGAATAAAAAATGTCTAGTGGGGCTTACGCAGTAATTTTTCATCAATGATTGGTAAAATTTCATGATTTTGCTCCACTATATTAACGTGGAATAAATGCAACATACGGTTAGAATAGTCCGGTTATTAAAGCAATTAAACAGCGAAAACAAACGAGCTACGTACCTGCAATTGTGAACAAACAGGTCTGTCGAACCGTTTATCAGTTTCAAACCGGCATCAAATTGATTGTACGCAAACACGCTGTCCACGACTCGGACGTACGACCAGGCATTTGAAATCGTGAGTCCTCGATGCATATTCTCTTCGAATTTGGAATCCATTATTTCAACTTCTGGCACGGTTGCTGAGTGATAATCAGTAGGAGGTCAGAGTAAATATAATCATTACAAAGCACTACGATTAACTATAGCATTGGCAATCGGACAGGATTTTCAGCATCCACGCTTAAAACGTTAGACATCCGAACTCGAAGTTTAAGTGGTTAGACCCGATCGAAGGGTTATAGTCTTTTTGGAATTGAGGGAAGGGCCCTGGTCTTTATGAGAACAACGTGGGTTGGTAAGTTTCATCAAATCAAACATAATTAACTTCACACATCTGAATACTCCGCCACATTTTACTCAACTGTAATTCTCTATGTATTCTGGTATTATCCAATGGACTAAGAGAAGTCCCGACATATATATACATATATATATATATATACTGTATATTCAGTAAGCTTCATCGACGTATGTTCCACTTATTTGCTGGAAGAATACTACTGATTTTGTTAAGGGTATGTACACCACGTGACACATTAGATCAGATTGGGACAAAGCACTGTGAAGCTGTTCAAACCTAGAAAAGCTTTCAGGGCGGCCGACTTTAATCATTAACGTGTCATAAAAATGATGAAAACGATCAGTCTCACTATAAAATGCTAACGACTTTCACTGCTTGAGCTTACTTGCCAATTTTCACTACATTTTTGCAGTTAAATCGAACGTGAAACAACTTTTCTTTTTGTCAGCCTCAAATCTAGAAGTCACAGGCAGCATTTTGCATATTGCAATTGTAAGGAACATTTCGTTTCATCTGATTAGGCTTACCTTGCAGTCTGTGAGTCTACACAGCGAAAATCAATGAATAATGCGGAGAAAAAATGATTGGATCGATAACCACTAATATCGATGCCCAATTGAGCTACTCACAAATCTGGAAGTAGTGTCAATTAGGCGTTCAATTTGTCGGCTGAAAAATAACCCTATTAGAACATGTGATGTAGTTTGGCAGATTTGATAATTTAGAAGAGACCCAATTGGGAAAACTCTGGACTTCAATTGGACTCGCACCAGCGACAGAAACAACATACCCAAACGCGGCAAATGCTCTACTAGCGTTTGGACATGTCGTTTTCGTCGCTGGTTCGAATTCAACGGAAGTCCAGATTTGTCACAATTTGGTCTTTTCCCTATTAGAAACGATATAGCCTAATGAAACAGTTAGATATAAAACGTACTTTGACCCACGGACACCTGAATAATGGCTCGAACGCATCCAGCCAACTGAGAGCAGACGGCCTGTTCAGCTGGTTTTTCCCAAGAAAATTGAATACGGATTTTGTTTTTCACAGAGGAGATACCTTGGTATATTCGACCAACACGAACACCGACCCTGCTTTGGGGATCAGAGTCGTTACGCAGTTCCCAGTGTGCTAGTTGTTCATTGGTAGAACTATCCCAAATGTCCACAAGTCCCGACGCTAGTGGATCATGAAGCACCTCCAACAATGTGACAGTTAACACTTGCAGGACTTGATCCGATTCGATTTGCTGGTGAATTACAAAAATGTATATAAATGAGAAAAATCTGACTCATTTTTCATACGTTCACATGGATTCTCTTTGTGGTCATGTTGTATGACTTTTTCTGTTGATTTTTTTCGGCGTATCTTAATAATAAAACTGTTTCGTTAATCCCTATAAGTTCAAGGTCACACAGTTAATTTGTAAGTCGGACCAACTCTATTCGTCATTGAACCAGTATGGTAAGTTAGAAGATCTTGCTTGATATCAACGTGTTTATTTTTTATCGCCTCCATACATCAGACAGCTAAATGTATGAGTAGTCAACGTATAACAACAGAACAACAGGGCGTGATCTATCGACAGGAAAAGGATGGAGATGGAGAATCATCAGCCCGAAGAAATTAATACGAGTTGCTCCGGGACGATGCCTTTTGATGGTTAACGCCTTTTTGAACCTCTGGTTTCGATTGTCTTACCAGCATGGAAGTAAGATGACAAAAACCTATTTTTAGAGGTAGCATACATGCAGATGTTTCCAAAAATGCTCTTAAAAGCCATTTACACAACCAATTGTATGTCAGATTGTGCTGTTTGTTCTGAATCGCACCCATCCTGCCGCTGGATTGCGCTTACAGTTCGCCTCCAGGAAACTTATTTTCAAGGACTCTGACTGGGCCTGGCCGGATAATTTTGTTAGTCCTGTAATTAACAAGTTCCATGCAGTTGCGTTGAAGAAATAGGGCTTACAACAATAGATGGCCGAACATCCATCTCAGTTTTTGATGTTTACTGGGATAACAAAGCTAACAACCGAACAGAAATCCGGGGTAGTTGACCGGTTCAAATGGTCGTTAGGGTCCAGAACACCGTGGCTTCCAGAGTTCACGGGAGCGGACGATTAACAGGGCACTTCTTGTGACTCCAAGTATCCGAACGATGTTGATGCAGTCTGTGTCGTTCGTAGAAACCGAAATGTTTTGCCTCTACCACTTTCCTTCATACGAGCTGTAATTCCCGTTTTTTGCCAGGTTCCGACCATACGTAACGGTTTATCTTATGTATTTGGCCAATATGCGACTGTCCCTTCGTGCCGCATCGCAGTTTCGTTCTGGGAAGCGAACTAAGTGTCATATCATCACAGTGACACTGACACTTTTCCGTTGGTCGTTGGCATTCTGTTTGGTGGTAGATTGACCTTGTTTTGAACACGTTTTGGTAAGGTAATCGCCATCCATGTTCCAAGCCGGGACTCATTTTTGCGTCCATAGATTGCGTA
The DNA here is from genome assembly GCA_013368495.1 of Paragonimus heterotremus. Classification (NCBI taxonomy): domain Eukaryota; kingdom Metazoa; phylum Platyhelminthes; class Trematoda; order Plagiorchiida; family Troglotrematidae; genus Paragonimus; species Paragonimus heterotremus. The sequence goes on along the minus strand of LUCH01000883.1, from coordinate 89,156 downwards.
CGACTTGATGAACGGAGACACCCTTATCTGACTTGGGGCTCGGGTAACTAAACAGTTCTATGTGCGACCACTGGTCACATAGCATGAAGCATACAAACCCTAGTCCTACTAACCCTCTTTACAGATAATTTTGATTGAGCACGAAAAGAATATGCCATAATTAGCACAGTTTATCTTGATGTAAATTAAACACCACTTACTTGCGACCGCAGCTTTAACATTCACCTGGAATCTTTAATCAGATCTATTCGAAAATAAAAACTAAACTCAACCTTTGCTTTTGTCGAAGTTTGTTAATGGCATACGAATCCACAAACAGTTGTGACTAGGCATTTAAACATGATAATTCGGCCGTGACTACGGCGAAACCAGTTTCGCAGTGATCAGAATAGTTGCCTTATATGAACCTGTTCGGGATTCAAATCAAGATCGTGGCAAGCTTGTTCATTACTGATGAGCCCTAACAGGAAAGAACAACGAGTCCACTGATTCTTCTGGAAGAGATCAGCCGGAAAGTTGTTACTAATTTTGAGCAATGTTCAACTTGTAAGAAAATAATATTCAATGACTTAGCAGTTTGGTTTCTACAGTATCGTTTGTTGAATAGTGTACGCACCCGTTGGTGTTGATGCTATTCTGGCGGCAACTATCCTGTGACCCCGTGTTTTTATTTTGCTGCGGTTTGGAATTCTGTTAGTCTAAAAAATTATCTGATGCGGCAAAATACGTTTCAAAATGTTGTCGTATCTATGCGAATCTCGGAAAGTGCTTGAGGGTTAGTTGAGAATGGAATTTGATTAGCCGTCTAAAACTCCTAGAACACACAAAGATAATTTTTTCTTGCAACACTACTGAAATGGTAAAAAAAAGAGTGCATAAACAAAATGTTGTGCAGTATGGATAAATAGAGCTTTCGACAGGCATTTAAAGACTTGTCGACAAATGTATGTCTCCTGTTGAAATATGACCATTTTTAGCCAGTGGTCAGCGTTTTCAGTGTTTATTGTCTTTCTAAAAAGAACTGAGTAACAGGAGACATTCGCTGAATATGAGTGTACTAACGGTTTGCTCATTTTGTTTGTGGAATTGACATAAGAAAACGGGTATACACGTTACGACGAAAGCTTATCAATAGGCTGCTGCATTTCACAAACCTGCCTGGTCTTGTATAATGATAACGTCAGTAAACCAGTCGGCCCATTTCGGAAAGCAGAAGCACTAGACTCGAGTTTCGCTCTCATTAGAGCTCGTCAGTAGTACATATCCTCGCCACTGCAGTCGGGACTTGAACCACGGGCATGCTGTTCATGAGCAGGCAACCGTGTTTACCACTGCGCCACTGACCTCACGTCAGACACGAACGAATTAACATCACATGTGAACACTCGACCACTTTCGCTTGTGAGTAATGATCAGGTTGCCGGATCGTCTCGAAATAGACACAGTTACTGTCTGTTAACTCCAATCGATAACCCCGCGATTAGGACTTCCTAGACAGGTCGAAATCTCCGATCTCATTTACTTCTCTTTTTGTCAAGGCAGCCGTTAAATCGGCAATCCATAATAGTAAATGGACAAATTTTGAGTACGTGTGAAGTCCGTGTGCTGACTACGTCGAACTTGGGAAACCGTTCTGAAGAGTATTTATTCAGAAGTTCAACTAATCTGTTAGGCCTCCTTAGAACGATGGTAGATTTAATAGAAATGTTTTGAATGTAGATGGATGACGCGAAGGTTTGCCGTTTATTTTCACATCTCATTGTAAATTCAGCCAGATGTTTTATCTTGGAGTCGCTTTTTGTTATTTACTAACTAGTTTATTCACTTTTTCTGTTTATGGATTATTTTAACAGAATAGGCAAAAATTGTGCGATGTTCTTCGGATCAACAGTTTATGCACTCAGGACACACTCGGATGTAGTGTGATTATAAAAGAAACATAAACACTGAGGGAGATGAAAGGAATCATGCCAGATTCATATGCATAGATAAGTTCTTATCACCAGTTCTTCATTAGCACATCAAGTTCAGCTACCAAGACGACTGAAGCGCCAACATAAGTTGTTTGCGAACAGACAAAGATGGTTTGGTACACTTGAAAATGCCTTACCAAATGGTATCATTGATTAATAGGCTGTGTTCTGCTCGGGTCATGTAAAAATTGTATACAACATTTCTAAGACAATCGTTTTTGTTGACAGAAATCTGATATACATATTTTACTCTCTGTCTATTATGGTGGGTATTCCGCGTCAAAGTAACTTGTTAACTTTCGGCTGTCCTTGAGGATGTTTAGACTATAGGGCACAAGACTTAGCAAGTTATTTGGGAATCTGAAATTGTCCAATTCTGATAGTTTTCCTGTCAGCAATGATCAACACAGCAATGCGTCTGTTATCCAGAATGACAACAGCTGTTGCAAGGGTTATCAGTCGGGCAACGTCTTAGGGGTCTGATCCGTATTTTTGTAAAGTTTACTTACTGGATTTTTAGTATCACAAGGCAGCCCAAGTGACAATGAGGTTACGTTTGATGTGTGTGTGTATGAACTTCTGTGACTAATTACCTAAACTAGTTATCGTCTATAGTATGCCCTCCTAGGCATTAGATTTATCTACACAAACTTTCCTCTGTCTCATTCTATCCCTAATGATTTGTTCGAAAATCATGTCATTAAAATAATTATGGGTAAGTTCTCGGATTACTTTGTGCACCATGAGAATTTTCGGAATATTATTCTTCAGATACTTCTAGACGAACTGACGAAAAGAGAGTTGATAGAGACATTCTCGTCCAAATTATGCTGTTATTGTGAAACTAAGAGCCGAATTTAGTGCATTATCCTTCAGATTCTATTGTTTTCTTCTCTCTCGAAACGAGGCTTGTCTAAAGGGTTTTAACAAGAATAATCCGAATTCAGGTATCACTATGAGCTACTCGATTTCATTGTTGCGAGACAGTGTGAAACGCTTTAAAAAATTTCCCACGTTTAACAACTGTCGTTTTGTGTTTAAACGCCTTTCCGTGACAATGAGACACCAACAAACAGTGAGTCATTTGTGTACACAGCGTTTACCTGTGTGCGAATTTCTAACATTTTATGAGTATGTAACTTTGTGTGGACACATGCGAGGCTGTCTCAAATCAGATCAATAGTTTACATAAACATACTTTAGAGTTTTGTGAATTGCAGTTCAAAGTCGAGTTGAACCAGTCTAGCGGCAGTACAGATTTCGGTCATAGGTCTTTCAAAACTCCAGAAAACTTCCTTCAAATCTGTCTCAAGCACACGACAACCATAGTGTTTGTTTTTGACTAAAGCAGTGATCCGAGTTTATTATCATGCTGTGGTAATTTCTACACGTCTTAATGACGATGTTAATCCTTTTACAATCATCCGGTTAAGGTCTCAAAAATGTTTCTGTTTTAGCAGAACATGGGTGGAGGTTTTATCAGTTCCAAACTGAATACAATCAACTGAGAAAGCACTCGTCAGCTCAAAGACGAGACTAGTAACGAAAAATGTTTATCTTTTGGTCAAACCTGAACACAGCAATGTGTAGTAAGCTAGCACCTTTCCTGTTTGCGCCATCTTGGTATTATCTGAAAGCTTTTCGACTACTTTCCAATTCACTCCGAAACTATTTCAGGACACGCCGATCTCAGTTGCATTCACATTACTGTGTCAACCAATCTGTCAACAATCTGTAAACTTGAATAGTGAGCGGTAGGGTATCATGTGCACAGTGGCAGATTGCACTTTTTGCTAGGATCCCCGTTGCAAAGTTTCTTCATGCTCGAAATTCAACAGGTAGTAACGGAAGAATTGGACATAGAGTGAACAATGACATAGAAACTTGTATATTTGGCTTCAGTGGACTAAATAGTAATGGTTATCACGTTAACCGCCAAACTCAGTGCGACTTCATTGCCCCATGATACGCTGAGTATCTTCGTGGAAAGGAAAAGCTACAGAGCTTCACCCGTGAACAGGACCTCGGAGAAAGAATTTCAGGCGGCCAGAAGCTTTGTACGACATCCGCTCCAACGGACGTGAAAGATGAAACAGTAATTGACATTCGCTGCAAAAGTTGATGATGCTTAAAGCTAATAAGTTGTCTCTTGTTCCGATTATTGGCATGTTTAAATTGATTTGGTCAGACATTTTGAGACAAGAGTAATTTCACCGTCACACCAATGTTGTCAACCAAGAACAAGAATGGCACAAGGAGTGTTTATTCAAAAAATAAACACAGAGGGTGCTTCAGCACTACTTCAAACAGCAATACTCATTTACACATAACCATACGCATGGGATGTCAGATTTACCAGTGCCAATTTCATGTACGGGAAACACCATTTCCAACCGGTGTGCACTCCAATATTCTCTCCTGTAATTTACCTCGATTACTTCACTGCTCAAATACTTATCTCCACCTGATTACTGATTAGTGGTAAGGTGCCATCGTTCATCTTCATTACACTAGTCCCTTGAGGTTACTATCCAAGTCTCTTGCCCTTATCGTGTGAGGAGTATGCACTATATTAAGATATTATAACGAAAGGCGAAAGAGGTCCTCGGTGGTCTGTTAATGTTTGTATATAGACAAGTCGCCTATTAACGTTTTGTAGACACCTCTGAGTTGAACTTACATCGGCCTACAAGATTCTTCATCCATCGCATCATCTATTTACTCAGCTAAGCTTGTTACTTCTGTGGAGAATCGTTAGAATAGTAACATTAACCTGACTGCTTAATTTACGCACTAAACCCACTTTGATGATCATTGATAGGATTCGACAGAAGGCTTGATACACACAGTCAGAATACAAAACTCACCGTTCAGAAAGCATAGCTATTAGAATAAATCCAGTAAAATGATTTTATGATCAGCTTTTTACAGCTGTTGATTGCTGTGTGTTAAGACACCTCCATAATATGTATTCTGGGCCATAGTTATGTTTATACTGTGTTATTCACTTGCTTCTTCAATTCAGTCTATTCTCACTTGTCCCACATCTTTTCAGTCACGGCTTTTCCTTATTCGTTTCATTGAAATCGTTATTTTAGATTTATACTAAATGTGTCTTTTGAGGTCTGCTCCAGCACTGTCAGAAATAACAAGAAGTCATGAAAGTATGTTTTTATGATTGGGGTTTAACGAAAGTGCGATCGAAAGAGTTGGTAAACGTAATGTCATAAGGCTTTAATTACTGATTAGTAGTAAGGGGTTTTGGTTTTCATATAGATTGAACGTCACCCACAATTGATTGCAGCTTTCACATTCCCATAGACTTTCCAGTCAGCCCTTTTAGAAAAGCCAGCTTGAATAAACAAATCAGGACTAGAACACAGGATTGGAGCACGCCTGATCCACCAGTAGGCGAGAATGTTGACTTGTGTAGGCTGAACAACACTAAACTTGTATCGTATTTTTCAATTTCTGTTTGTCCAGTCGAAAGGGGATACCATATTGAAATGACTTTGTTGCTGTGACCGACTACATCTATTCCAACCTGGAAAAGAACTCCGATCTTATTGCATATGTGGGAAGCCTGTTGATCTTTATTCTGTCAGCCTCACACTGGTACAACAGAAGTCTCCTGTTTAAACGTTCAACCACAAACACTTGTATATGATGCTCAGACTGCTTGATCATCTCAAAAGGAATCACAGTGATGGTTAAGGTGTCAAAAACAAAACTGAGGGTTAACGCATCTTTTTGCTGTTGGTTAATACAAATTTGGATTATGACACTGCGACCAGTTTGTGAATGATGCTCAACTAACAAATAGAACGGCTTTCAGGTCGTCTGTCAGTGAACACATTGTTGCTTAGTAAGTCTAATAGAGTAGATGAATGAGAAGTTCTGATCGTATGGTCATCGGTTGCTGTTAATGGGGCACAAAAAATTTACCTTCGAAAAGGAAAATTGATCTAAGGAAACTAGTGGTTCATAAATGAAGGGAGAATACTGAGCCCAGATATCTACTTCGGGTAGTTCTAACTCACAGTCCAACTGTTTCGAAGTGCACTGGTCGTAAGACTCGGTATCCATGTCCTTTTCGCCGTTGTTCAATGAATACATCAGGGGATAAGTAACCATATTCTGCACACATCACGTGGCCAGAGTTGGGTCACGCAAATAGGGTCACGTGGTTGTCAACATCTATTTGTCAGCTGACCGCTGGCCTTGACTTAATGCATCTGACATGGAAATAGAATTTTCTGATATAACCATTCTAACTTTAAAAATGTTTTCGTGTGCCGACCCAGTAGTCAACACTTCATAGATCATCAGGGACGTACCAGTTCACAGCTACCCGACGCTCTGAAGGTTGGGCCTGGAAGTTCGGCGACAACTAAGAACGGAAAAACTGGGCTAGCCGGAATAGCACCAGGTCTACAAGGCCACTGTGCTCGATGAACCAGTTCTAGAGCCTCATCGGGCCAGTGATATAATGCCCCGGAGACCATTCGGATATGCGAACCATCTCCACCGTTTCTCTGAGCGGTGACACGAGTAAAGCGAAGGTAACCGAGTAGAGAAGAAATCGCCGCTCCATGTCCTCCGTTGTCCTCTAGCTGTGTAAAAATTGGGGAACCATGGTTTAAAATCTTTACTTTCGCAATCAACCAAAAACAACTTAAAATTCTCGTGCAAGTAAACTTGGAGCGGATGAGAGATTGTAGGGTCTGTGTGTGAAAGTGCTGAAATGAATATAAGTAAAGATTGTCATGTAAAATGAATACTTAGACACCATTCCGTTCCCTCTTTTTAATTACATGTGCGAAATGAAGTACTAATATTTGGATGTGTGACAGCCTACGGGCAAAATGTTCAAAGTGACCAATCAGCATTCGGTCACGTGATCGAAAACAATGATATGTACAGATGTGATGTAGATGTAAGACTGAAACGAAGATAAGAATAAAGAAATAAAAATACACAAAATACTTGGTCTACGTAATGTGCTATCAAAGTAGCGCTAGATTCACAACTATCTGTTTTGGAACACATAACGGTGATTTCATACAATGGATTACAAGCACTTCGTAAAATGCCAAAACGTGCTTGTTCATTATTTGACAAATGATACGGAATGGTTTAACGGGGTCTACACGGTTACTAGATTCATGTATACACTTTGTAATTGCATTGTTTGCAGTTTCCATTATGGGATTTAGATGGTATTTGGGGAGATGTTTCGAGATCCGAGTGTGCAAGGCTTTTCGTGTGCAGTCAATGTACTACGAACCGCAAGTGCAAGTGAATTCACAAATCATAGTTGATATTATGAATGTGGGCACTGGATCCTTTCTTAGAGTTGATAGAGTACAAACTGTTCGGTGCAGCACAATCAGCCTGACTGATGTGCAAATGCAACTTAGTACTGATTTCATTCCTTATCCCATAAGGTGTGCTATATCATCTCTTTTGTAGAGTAGGAATATGAACACATGTTTTTTGGAGTACCGTTGCGATGGTTGATTCAGCGTCCAGTGGCTTAGAATGCTTATAGATAAAATGGATTGTATAGCCATTTTGGACAAACATTTGTTGAATAAAATCAGGCTGTTGGGAGTTGTGCTCACAGTTTCAATTTGGTTACGTGATTCACATACTACAAGTATATCATCAACGTGGCTTTGTACAAAAATTTCGTACTGGTAATGCTTTACGCCTGTTTCTAAGAGCAACCATAAAAATACTGTTTAGCCCACGTCCTGGAGGACGATCCACTGCTATATCATCTACTTGACGGTAAAACTTTCAATTGAATGAAAACTGTACGTTACAGGTGTATAGCTTGCATAACTGAAGCACAGGCAGTGTCAATTTTAGATGGCTCTCTATCACTCAGTCATGAGTGGTGTTAACCATCTCAGCCCAGGGTATCATCAAACGACATCAAACGACACCGCCATCTTGTCTGCAGCATTTATATTACGTACACTCCTTACGAATTCAAATGTGTCTTCAAGAGTTTACGTGCACAGATGGACCTTGACCGGCTCGAGAAGTTTTGTCAGCTATTTTACTAGTTCATGACAAGAATTTGTCATTGGTCTCAGTGGGTTGTCGGGTTCGATAAAGTCTTTTTTTTATCAGGCAGACTAATCAGAAGCAAAAATATCAATGACAAAACTTCCAATACATAGTTATGACGAATTCGCTTCATCTCTTGTCACTCATGGGTTGACTATTCTTTTTTGAGTGGCTTGCCACATACACAGTGGGCGCATACAATTGAAGCCGTTAGAAATGTCTACCGAAAAATTAGGCTCAGCAGGTATCTAAACTGTAGACCCTCCATCACCAGCCGACTAGGTTTTCCATTTCTGACCTAACGACTCAAAGCGTTCCAATTACAAATGGGCTGGGTTGGCACCTGAATAATTCAAATACTTGACAACGCTCCGGAACACCTGTGACAGGTAAGTGTTTACAGTACGGATTCAGACGAACGGCTGGAGCTCGACGGATCACATTGTAAAGCGGTCTGACAATATCACATCGTAGGTAATTGTAGTGTGACTGATGTTAACCGATTCAACAAGTTCGTGAGCGAAACTACCCGACAAAATAAGATTGATACCACTGTCTGTTCCAGCATAACAGTCTACCCTAATCATTGTTACGCACAGTCGAATACGATATGCTGTGGCTTCCAATTCCGAACAAAGCTGCTACCTATAAAGTACACATTAGAAATACTGATTTTGATTACGAAAATGATCACTCACTGTAACATCTTGCAAAATAGCCGGACCCCGAATGAGACTGAAATTGACAGCGTCATAGGCATTGTTAGCTAAACGGACGTATTTTAGTACTGGGGGATAAGGACTGGAGCTCAAAGCGGCCGTCTGATGCATTGAACGATTGACACCTGAAATGCAATCAGGGTAAAACAACGTTAGACCATCAGACCGTCTTTGGACAAGAAAGGGCAATGTTTCATCGTAGAAAAAGAAAGGTCTATGATTTGATTGCAATCGTCTAACATTCAGCTTCAGAACATAACCTAATTACTGCCTTCACCGAGGACCTTTGGAGATTACAGAAGGATGGAAATTTTTTCTAGAAAAACATTCTGACAAAACTGTGATCAATGTCGTTTTGTGAGTTCGAAACAAACCTTACACACAGGAGGAAATTAAACGTAATAAACCAGTTGGTTTGAGTGTGTTTGATCTTTATCCACAAAGAGTACACAAAACTAGCAGACGCTCGATTGATGAACAGTGGACATACGGGTCTGAACATTTCTAATTCAATGATAAATTTCCAAACAGATTACCAAATAACTCCAACTGCCAACACTTTGGGTTGGACTAGTGTAAGTAACCTGACGAGATTAATAGATAACGGGGCTAATAGTTTAGGCAGCCATGGTACGCAAAACTGTCTTTAGGGATACTCTCGTGATTATTTTTTCCATTGACATCCAAACAAAACTGAGTGGACGCGTTCGAGGGTGAGTAGTAGCTGCTTTAGCGATTTATACCTCAGTCGCAAGAGAGACCGTATCTTGGAGTGTTTAAACGTGCTGTATACTTCGTAGGTTGTGTCAGCTGAGGAAACAGTTTGTAGGAGAAAATTCACTACCCATTTCAGCATTGACTCATTAATCGATCATTATGAGTTCACAGGTATGCATGAGATAAAACTGCTCATTTCATTTGCTCCTATTTGAAACGCTGTGTTCTCTTCACTCAATTCTTCAAAAACATTGAAAAAAACTATCGTTTGTTAATATTTCGATCTTCTCTTATTAGCTGCTGACGAAAACTCGACAAATGGCAAAAATCTGAGACAATTAGTTCTCTTCAGAATTTTTGGACAAACCAGTTAAAATACGAGAACTGGTAGATGCGAACATTTCGTATTGACTCGTCAGCACCAAATTTACAATGGCATGGATTGATTTTTTTCATAGCGGACCATTCAGGGAATTGATAATCAATAAGTAGGTTAAAATAGGTCACTAAATCCAGAGAAAGATCAGATTCACGTTCAGTCGCTAGACTCGTTTTAACCACTGATCGTGCTATCGATCTATCTTGTGCGTCCAAAATCCTCTCAGGTCATTCCGATTCAAAGTCCCTAAAGTTTGCTGAAGCGGTCGCAATCAATCGTCTCAAGCTAGCTCTTTGTGTTCAGAAACAGCTGTTCGTGAACTTGACTCTTCCCTAGACCTAGTGACCTATCTTAACCAGCTTATTGATTATCAACCCCTGAATGGTTCGCTATGAAAAAAAACCAATCCATGTCATTGTAAATTTAGTACTGACGAGTCAATGCAAAATGTTCGCATCTACCAGTTCTCGTATTTTAACTATTTTTTTAAATGGGAAAAAACAAATAGTAACAAAAAACGAACAGACTTCTTAAGTTGCATCATTTTTCGAACTTCAGTAATAAGGGAACAAACGTATGAACGTCTTCCGTGTGCACAGAACGTCCGATATTACTTAACAAAACTCAATCTATGATGTTTTGGGGTCACGATCGCATGACAATATTTGGAACGAATTGACCAGGTCAACCAAGTGACCTCTTGATAACCTATAACTGACAGTCGATGAGTTTTGCGGTTACTTGAGTCTACAACTCGCTTTTGGATGTCGTTATTTGGGCGTATACATGGCTGTGTTCACATCAGCAACGAACTAGATGGGTGCCTTTTTTAACCATAAATGAGTTAATGTAAAAATTGCTCGGCGAAGTGTATTTTGCTTTGGCAAATAGCTACGGTCCAGTTTCTAACAAGCTAAGTATTTGTGCAGCCGGACATGTATCTTCAATGACTGGTATTTGCTTTTCGCTATAGCTGTTTGCTAAGTGGGAGTGTTTCAATAACAGTTGACGAAATTTTTTTTACTTAAACGGTAACTCGCAGTTTCTAACGCTTTCTTTTCCATACGGATATTCATGAATTTCGCCTAACCATCACTACAGAACGATATCTTGTTAGCATACTTATCTTCGTCATCAAACTAATCTGCGACACGACTGGTTTGCGTTCTATGGACCGGGAACTAATGCATTTGTTCAAAATGTTAATATTTCTAGTCGATTAATGGAATGCAGAAATGCCACCAAATGACCGTAATCATGAAGCTGATACTCTTTAATGAGTATGATTGATGACAACATACAGACAACACGTCGGAGGGGGTAGTCGGATGTGAATGGTGGCTACTTATATGTGACAGATTGTACCACGTGTGAGTTGGATGCTTTTCGAAAAGTCAGATAAAGGTCATCTCCGTTGGAACTTGAGAAGTTAAGCTAAAATTGGTGAAGATAAAGGGCAAAAGAAACAAATTCCACTTCACTTCTACTGTTTATTTCCAAAAGTCCTAGAAACTGCTATCACTCAAGTAACTGACTGATTAATTACCAGAAGAACCGTTCCGTCTTTTTATCTGCCTTTCGTGCTCGTTACGTGTAGGAACGTTCACGTTCATCCCAAAGTTCCTAGTTCCACTAACCCCTAAAATAGAGTACCTCAGCATTTCTTCAGTTTGGAGCTCTGCAAGTCAAATTGTTTGTTTCCAACGATACACAAAATAAGCTCTATACAAGGAAGGACCATTCGATGTCCTCTCTAAGGAATGCTACTAGCTGGTATTCACCACCGCCAGTGAACAACCTGTGGGATGGACAAGCGGACATGTTTGTCCGTCGCACGTACAAATAAAATCCAATCCTCATGTCGTCGTCCTTTTATCGGTCGGTGTTAAGTGCAGACAATTTTGGCATGCGAAATCAGTTGACATATCTGTAAATACAAATAACTATGAGAACACTATGTCGAGCTGAAATGTGACACATGCAGGAAGCTGGGGAGTTTCAAAGACGACAGTGGTTTTTAGTCGAGTTCAGACTGCTCTTGTTTAACATGGCGGAGACTAGCTGTCAATAGCGTGAACATGTCAGTGAGCGAATAGCCCTCATCGAACTTATTCAACGCAAATGCAGGTTTGAAGCAAAAATGTTAGTCAAGCATTTATCATCTGTACAATAAGTGGGAGCTGTTCGTTGTTAACGGTATTTTACTACCGATAAGCATTGTTTAGAATTATGTGTAGCTGAGGAGCCTTATGGCTTATCACAAAAGGAGCTATGTTTGCAAGCTACGTAGGAATATTCACTCCGACGAACTCCCTCGGGATGTCAAGTTTGCAGCAACTATGGTGATGGATACTATGATTCGGTGATGCTGGATAAAATGAAGTCTACGATTTGACGATAATCGAGAGGACGGAAGAAGTTATCACCCCATCAGGGGAGTTTTTAGGTGTTTACTAAAAATGTGGATAACGTATAATCCTGATTTTACTTTGACCATGGACGACCATCTGAAACCTCTGAAAGTTCGGTTCAAAACCCATCGAGAACGTTTTCCAAAGATCTTCATGCCTTATGAGAAAGAATTTATAAAACTTTCTGTTGAAATGCTGTTGGTCAGCTGTTACTACTCCGTATGCAGTCAACAACAGAAAAATTCATTTTTCTCTTGCCAACTCTACGTAGAAGACTAGAAATGAAACAATCCAGAAGAGAAAATCAGTCGCTATTGAGTCTCATTTGAAGTTCCGTTGTGGAGTTGACGTCGTGGACACTACAATTCAGATGTTCATCCGTTGGTTCTCTTTGAGACTTTGACCTGTTGCTGCTAGGGGAAACCTTCTGGACTTCGCAACTGCGGATGTTTGGGTTTGTCACAAAAAAAGCCGCGGATATAATGAATGGCGGAAAAGGATTCACTATAATATTGATCGATCCGTTGTACAGATACAGACATTCACCACAGGGTGTTCTATCTTCGCTGAAACCCGGTACTGTCATCTCTGCCAAAAACATAAAGTGCAGAAAATACAAACTGCAAAAATAGTCATTTTTATTTATTCTAACTGTGAAGATAATTGTGCGGTTCGTGTCGTTGTTTATCTCTATCCAAGTTTTGGATCTGTCTATAAGTTATGTGGAGAGCTTTGAATTGGTGCTGGTTTTCTAATTCAGTAAGCTCGAGTAGAGTAAATTGCCATGTGGAGTATGATTAAACATAGAGTTGTTATTACTTCAGCCAAGTGTTTCTTTTTGTTTCCAGAAATATTAGGTTGATATAAGTGAGTTTATTACTTTATAATATTTGTCTCAAGGTCATTGGTATTGATTCAACTTTTGGCGCACGTTATGAGATGAAAGTAAATTCCAGAACATACCTTAATCTCCGAGAGTTAATTAGCCATACTTCGGTCATCGGTGTTGTCATTATGTCAAATAATAATTCCATTTACGTATAGGTTGAAAAAATGACCACTTTCATTAGGTAAAAACTTATAGCTGTTTCAGTGTTTAGCGAATGCCTATATATATATATATATATATATATCGTGAGGACATCAGTACAGTGCTTGTGAACTTGAGTAGTGCCTAAAATAAATTGTAACCAAACGTTTAGAGTTTTGTTCACATTCTAGATCAGTGAATGTATCAGCGAGCTGCGCGATGAAGAACTGAGGTTCATTGAACTGTTGGATAAAACAAATTAGCAGAAGAGTTTCTCCGAATAAAAAATACGCACCCATGGTTAGCCTCATTCGACGGAAAACCAAGGAAACACGCAAATTACCTTCCGGGTTTTAAAGTACCATTAACGTCAATAAAGAAAGACAGTAAAGAGTTTATCAGGTAATGCCAACTTCATGCAGTTTCATGACGCCGATTCGTCCAGTGTATTGATTATGTGTTGTTGTCTAAAATTTAACTGACTCAAACGACTACCGGTTCTATGTGAGCTATTTCCTCTGAATTACGAAAAAATTGATGGCTGGTGATCCTCCTTGGATTTCACAGTGAGATAGAGTTAGAAACTATCAACGATGTCACATTCATCAAAAAGGGATCAAAAATGAAACTGAAACTCATTTTCGTGTCCAGCTCCTTTAAAGAATCTTTCATCATAATGTGAATTACCTGCATGGAGAATTTCCACATGTTCAAGAATAGATGCCGAGACATTCAACCGGGTGTTGCCATGACTCCCGCCCCAGTTTGGAGGTATGATGATTTCTGTCAGTGTGGCATTATGGATTTCAATGCCTTTCCAGAATCCCGGGTAAAAATATTCATTTACACCCCAACACTGAAGTCCAACCAGATCCTGGAGTTCTGTAGAAACGAATCAATACAACTTTGAGGTAAACAAAATCTGAAAATGCGTCAGTTGCGGTAAATTGAAACAGAACATATCCTACGCTTCTATGTGAGGTGTTCCTAGACCAGGTATCCTGATGCCATGTATGTGTTCTAAAGTAGTCTGTAATGATGGATTCCGGTCACTTAATGTCACATGATATTTTGAGGAGAAGGGTTTATTTCAAATGACACACTAATACTGAGTGCAAGCTGGTTGTATGCAGGCGAACATCAAGCTTGTGAACTAGATTAAGTGATCATGTTATATGACAATTAAAACGCGAAGTCTTTCACTGAATTTATGGAACAGTTCTGGTTTCCTTTATTTCTTCAAAGTTGCCAGAGATTATGGTTTTAGAATAAGACAGCACTCTACTTCATGCACTATCTCTTCAAGAGATTTCGTTTTTAGACTGACCGGTCTGCAGTCTTGTCTACAGCCCCACAGAAAACATGTAAGGTCTCTTAACTCACCAAGTATACAGAATTGCAATGATGTACACCTTCACTGTTGAAATGGTGGCTTTACTGAAATAAGTGCTTATCTCACGTACTCCGTACTCCGACAGAGTGTCTGCTGCACCGCAAATAACTTAATGTGGATGCTGATGGTTAGAAGAAACCACAAAATGGTCATTCGTTGACGTTTACATGGGTCATGACAGCCTTGACCGTTACACTATGCAAGGTTGGTATGTGCTACCTACTTCGTTGGGGAGTTTGAGGCCACTCAAACCGCTGGTTGAAAACACTCTCTGACGTGACGATGTGTTGTAGTTAATGACAAGCATGTATCCACAAATTTGTTGAGTCTTATTTTTCATTGGACTCATTTATTTTGTTTGTTTCTTTTCCTCCCCTTCTCTTTATTCTGTAAACATTTGTACTTATATATTGCCTTGTTACTCTGTAGATCACTGTCCGATTAAACAGTAGGACTGGGAACAGAAAATGATGGTGATGACGATGAGCTGGAGTTCCACCGTACTGCAGTCTCTTGTCAAAAATGTGAACGAGTAAAGTCTTATGCATATAATCAAGTCCTTCATGAACCACAATATTTTACTGGAATTAACTGTCAATATCATCATTTACTGGCCTGTGTGATAATGCAATCAGATTATCCTACTGTTGGTGTTTCGGTTAGCTTATTTGATGGCATGTGCAGAAATCAAGTGTTTCGTCATCCCAAACATTAACGATTCATGCACCCTGATCACACACAGACACGTTATTAATCACGAACATGTAAACAAGAGTGTGCATATAGGAAGTCATGACTTAAGGGGTTGATTAGACGTTTACTACTGAAAATGCAAAAGAAAGTGATAAAAATTAACAAATCTTACAAAAGACGACCAGCAAAATAGCCACAGCGCCACAACCAACTGTTGTTAAACAGGTTTTTATTGTCCTCGGGTCTTGAAAATTTGGAAGCTAATGTTCTGGATTTCGAACATATCGTCAGCTCGTACTCTATCCAACTTAGATAATGTGGTTTGCTTCCGAAGATAGTGGAGGCTAACATTCAGCCTCCACCAATTTACTTGACATTGTCGATTTGTTACAAGCACCTTGGTAACAGGTGCTAGCTGTGAGAAAGTTCATACAGCTGCTGCTCAACTCCGCGGCTACCTGGATAGTCTCTCGTCCCGTGTTGTCATCTTTAATTTACAGCTCCAGTCTTCAATCACTTCTACTTATCTACTGTGCTTTGTGAATTTTCGTTTCATTAGTTAAAATCGTCAGTGATGTAAATGGATGTTGAGTGATGATGATTGCTCATTTTCGTTAGATTCGTAAGTTCATCAGTACTCAAAAAGTAACGAGTTCAAATTAAGTCAGTCATCAGTGTTCATGCAACCGTGACTCAGCTAGGGAGGCAGTGCATGTTTGGTTTCAGTGGATTTGTTACAGTCATCGGTGAGTGTCACTCCGAAATCAAGTTGTCGAGCAACTGGCGAAAATATAACTTCATCTTGTTGACTTCATGATCAGAAAATCACAACTGGATAAAAATCATCACTTATACTGAAGTGATAAGTGACGTTTTTTTAAATTGATGATGCGTTTTCAGACATTCTCGCATTAGCAGCCAAAACCAGTATGCGCTTGTGCACCGGTCCTGTTAGTGTGTCGTGTTGTCTCAAAGTGAACATCGTTCACCCCAAGTCTTCAGGTTGCACAGGCTAAGGGTGTGTTATCATGGCGAGGCAAACTTCTTTTGATTCCGAATCCGCGATCTGGAACGAACTGCTTGCACCCGATAAATGAATACCAATCACATATGCGTCGAATTCCACCTTATACGGACCATTTCCATGTGTTAAATTCAATCGATGTGTCTTTAGTGAACTTCTTTCAAGGCTTATATCGAGTCGCAGTTCACAAATTAACAGTACAGAGATAGTTCGAACCTTTGGTAAAATACTCACAACTAAAGGATGGCTCAGACAGATCGGAAATGATTTTATAAAATTCACTTTCAGTTTTTAAACATAAGCCCGAAGTCTCTATGACCATAACTGACACTCAGCTGTCTCATCCTGGAACAAACAAAATCGTTTATTACATTCCCTTTTTATGTTAATAAGATACACTTGGATTGGAGAAACCACATAAGGTGACTCATCCAAGGTCGGGCTGACTCGGCGACTAGTGTACAGCCAGTCTCCTGCCCCTCTTCACCTGACCGCTTAATAGGTTTTTGACCCGCAGTCAAATTGTATGCAGCCACTCGTGCACACAGGCTGAGTGTGACATAAGCGTACAGCTTGTGGCCCGAGTATCGATCACTGCCATCTCAGTGTCAATTTACATGTTAGGCGCATACGTGCAGGTTGTGCCTTTCACGGGCTGGTAGGCACACAAGCACTACACATGCGCCGTGGACTTTGCTAGCTGAGATATCGCAATGCTCGGCACGAACAAAATTCGCTGAACTCGTCATGTGCCGAATTAGACTTGCTCTGGCCGTTGTTTCCGACACTATTGTTATGCCTCAGAAATCAGAGATGATTGTAACCAACTAGAGGACCTGTGGCCAGAGTCATAACAAACAATGCGGTGGACTGCAGAGCAATATTGGTCTGTAGAGCATACGAGCAGTGAGAAGTTGCCCACTGTATTCTGTAGTTGTAGGGAACAATGCAGTCAGACGATGAGAAGGGCTAAACTGATAGGGATGCCTTGATGATTAGTTATGCTACCAATATGAATCATAATCCAGTTTAAACTTTGATCTAGCAGAACAGCCGTCACCCACGCTCGTCCCTCTCCGCTACTGGGACGGCATCAGCATTTCTTTTTTGCCAGCATGTCTCCATCGCATATTTTGTCCGTGGAAGTGCACCATTGATTGTTGAGCGTAAGTTCTCGAAACTTACTAAGCCAAATCAACGTGTAGCTGCACCAGAAATACTGACGTGATATGCAATCCGAAAATTCGGGATCAGTCAACTTATTACGTGGGTTAATAATACGATCGAGTCAGTGGTTTATTATGGACGTGGGTCCATAAAGGGGCAAACTATGTCCCGAACTAATAACTGGTAATTCGGGAACACTGGAAGCTCTGGGCGCATACAAACCATGACAGAGGGGTGAATATCTTCCTGTAACAGAAAGAAACCACCCGAACGTTTTACCGATAGTTGAGATATGCCTCGATATTAAACAGTATGCTGTGAACTTCCTTCTGATATCAGCCCATCGTGACCGAAACGGTTGATATTTATTTCCGATAGGAATGGCAGATGACCTAGACGATTCAACAGAGACACAATTGCTTTGTTTGCATATTCGGGAAGAACTTTCTCAGAATGGTTGTCCAAGTGGTGGTTAGGTGGAGAAGCAGGCGATCTTGCCTTCTACTTGTAATCTTCTCATTATCAAGACAGTATGTCATCCCCATTTCTACTGAGAAGCCTGATAACCTCAACGCTTCTGCAACTGCTGATCCACAGACTAACCAGTTAAACACTAGTAATGCACGGAGCAGAACCTACATCTGTTGACTTAAGGTACACGTAAGTGAATTCCATTGGCCCATATGGATTTCAAAATAACATTGAAGGATTCGAATGACAGATAGTTGTTAAGTAAACCGGAACATTATGGTAAACTCATCACCACACCTCCAATGCGTTCTTTCGTACAAGTACCCTAGTTACCTAGCTGAACTTGTCAGGTACGTATTCAGGTCCATTACCTGCCCAACACGTAGTATCCAGTATACAACGTGTCCAGACGTTGATAACCTTTTCCCCCCGCATTGCAAGGGATACTGTGAACTATAAAAGCGGTCATTTTTATTCGGCCATTGCATGGCACACCGC
>LUCH01000883.1:25751-61035 GCA_013368495.1 Paragonimus heterotremus | reverse complement strand
TTTGTTGTCAAGGTTAACTGACAATATGTTGCTCTTTTTGATTAGGCTTACCTGTTACTTACTTTGATTACAACAGAGTGTTACTGTGTAATACAACGTGTCCTCAACTGCGAACGTCATTTAGTCGTCGATGAAAGCAAATTTCAAATAAACAGCTTGTTTTCTCTATTCGTCTGAGATACTACAGCACAGACCACTTCAACGCTGCGTATATCATGCTTGTTCAAACTAAACCGAAGATAGCATGATAGGTATTATCCCCCTATACAAGACATGATGAAAAGAGTAAGTAACACCATGCTCCTTTTCTCAGTAGGTACGATATAACCTTCCAGTGCACCGAGCGCCCCTAACAAATCAGAAGTGCTGTTTTGAACAGTGGTCGCTTCAAGTTATTCTCAAGATAATTTTTCCTAGTCAATTTTACGTTACACAATCGGTAGTAAGTCATGTAAGTGCAGCATTAAACCATGGTTCCTTGCCGGACAAATATTGCCCCTTAAAGCACCGATTTAATGTAGCATCTGAGTTGTAAATGAAGCTACCTGAGACCACGAACTGAACTGTGCTGTCTGATTTGTTAGGGGCGCTCGGTGCACTGGAAGGTTATATCGTACCTACTGAGAAAAGGAGCATGGTGTTACTTACTCTCCTCACCATGTCTTGTATAGGGGGATAATACCTATCATGCTATCTTCGGTTTAGTATGAACAAACATGATATACGCAGCGTTGAAGTAGTCTGTACTGTAGTATCTCAGAGGAATAGAGCAAACAAGCTGTTTATTTGAAATTTCCTTTCATCGACGACTAAATGACGTTCGCAGTTGAGGACACGTTGTATTACACAGTAACACTCTGTTGTAATCAAAGTAAGTAACAGGTAGGCCTAATCAAAAAGAGCAACATATTGTCAGTTAACCTTGACAACAAACCTGGTTTGAGGCGCGAGTAGTTGTCACGAAGTCTATTGAGTAATTCCAATAAGGTGATTAATGAAAACATCGCTTTCGATTGTACTGCTGTCTCCCAGCCAAGAGTCATTCCCCGATACTGATCTGACTGATAGACTTATTAGTGTGCTTTTGCGAAGGACCATAACTTGACTGTCACGGCTAGTTTGCACTTTCTTTCATACCAAAGGTAAATTAGTGGATAAACTCTGTTGAAACCATTAGGTTATATATAAAAAGGGGCCAGTTGCTAGATTTCCGAGAGTTTTATTCACATTAGTAACACTTTTCTATTGATCGTGGTTACATTCTACAACCGAGACTATTGACTGACCTCATTCAATTAGGACTAGCTATCAGACTTGTTGAAAAAATAATCTCAACATGGGCGTCAAAGACTCCAGAGAATCCACAAATATGGCACCGGCCGCTAGCCCTCCACCAGCGTCAGGCAAGTTGCTCAATCGATCAAGCTGATGGAGAGCAAGGACGATCTGAGTGGGCGGAACTGTATATATATACTATTACGGCCAGTTATTTGTTTGGAGTGTGTTTCCTCCTGAAGTATTCCTACATCTGCTCACACGAAATGCACCTCTTGTCTTTTGCTACTGTGATTAACGACAAATGTTAATCGGTCGAAAAGACAGTGCCTTGATTTGTGCATCCCATCCCTCAAAATCATATGTTTTTAGTTGGTCTGCAAGTACTCCTGGTTCAAACTCCCTAGTCTTCAGAATAATGAAGAGCTGATAGTTATCCAAGAGTGACGGGAAATGAAAGATAGCGTTTATCAGTCTCTATTGAATTTTACACAAGGGGAATGTATTTTATTCGGAAAAAGGAATGAAAGACACATTTGATTAATTTTTGAGAACTGCGATTAAGAATATTGCTGTACAAGCTGACACAATCACGATTTTCCACGCATGTGCTGCCGGATTAACTTTGTTAAGGTGATGGAAGCACGTACAGTAAATTGCTTGTTTCTAAGTAGTTTTGCAAATAAAGTAAGGGCATGGTTAAAAGTTGATTAAGGCCTATTAACAAATGGCTGCATAAATATTTTGCGTACCGCACAACAAAAGAAGGCGGTCAGGAGAAACACAAGGCTTTAATGAGCTGCTTACTTACCTACAGCTACGACCTCAGAAAGAAATCATGATAATTTCGGCCCTAGGTAACAGGCTCAGTCTGTCACAAAGCTCGTCTAAAATAAACGGTAAGATTCGTTAGAAGGGACCTAACTGTTAAAATTGTGATCTTCGGCCGAATTCGAATAAGTGACAGGAACGGAATACTCAGATGCAGTAATTATTCTTTCAGGTGAACTATGAAACCATGACCAGAACTCAGAACTTTCACATTTTGACTTAGTTACCGGCCCATTTCACTGTCACAAAGAATCCACCAAATGATCAAAAGGAGTAAATACCAAACAAGTTTTATTGTGCACTAGAAGTTGTAATCCACTAATGCCTTTGGTAAGAATTCAGTTTGTCATTGGTAATTGGTATGGCACGTTGGTCAAATCTAAAAGGGGCCTAATTTTGGGGAACGTGAAATTCGGCTGAACTCGAATCGGTTCATACACTAGAGCGCTTTTCACATCTGGGCATTATGTTTTCGTCGTCGTTTCAAGTCCAACCGGAGTCAAGATTTTTCATACCGGTGAAGTTTGATGACCTGATTTGATAATCTACTCCTCATATGTTTGACGTACGTGTTCACAAATTGCAAACGACTTGACCTAGTACACCCGCTTCGGGTCAGAGAGAGAGGTTATTCAAGATAGGTTGGACTATGGCCAGTTGAAGCTTTAGTTCTAAGTCTAGAAAGGCTTCTGAAAATACGTTTCTGTACAGTTTAAAAAGGGTTGATTCATTAGTTATCTGTTTCCCTTAAAAAAGAACAAATCATCAAGCGTTAACGATTCTTTCGTTTTTTATATTTACTGATACGCGAATCAGGAAAGCGGTTTTGTTGCAGTACTGAGTAAAGTCATTTCACCACAGCTTCAAGTTCACCTGAGCTCACTAAATATGTCTAACTTTTCATTGAAGTTTATAGTCATAAAACCCATAAATGGTTTAAACAATCCGCACCAACCGGCGCTGTGAAACACAATTCCGCGAAATTCATCATTCTGTTACTGTTATAATGAAACATCCAGAGAAAAACTGTCTTGCCATCAGCCTTTACTTTACAGTTGAGAAAGAAGTTTAGTCAAAATGAACAAATTTGTGGCTTCAACTTTATTCATACAAGCAGTGTATACCTTTAATCACACGAACAATGTACACCTTAGGCGTCTTAACTAATGAAAGTGTTGACATCCAGATTTTCGAAAAATTTGTTGAAGATCTGTGTGCAACTACAGCGGATCAAATATAGTATTTTACTAGTAGTGATGGAATAGTAGCCGGTTCAACAAACCGGTCTATCATGTCTAACAGCACAGATATTCAAAGGCAAACAAGGAAGTTTTGTTTCATATCATTTCACATCACTTCAGTATCCTAATGTGACCGTTAATTAAGGGATAATATTCCCGACTGTGGGTGAACTAGGCTAGGGGGTTAAGAAGGATAAACAAAAATAATGCTTCAACTCATTCATTTTTTCACGCTTTCGTGGATAAAACGGATGCCTCCGTTCATCTCCAGCCTATCTTGAGCGAATTCAGAATGAGTTGACAATGAACTTCGATTGGTATCGTTAAGTGTAATCTGACTAAGTAAACACACTTCAGTAAGTTCATTCATTTCTCGGGTGTGATCATCTTGCAAACAAAAACCTCCAGTCTTCTGCAGTCACTCAGGCGACATTGATGTGTGTACAGACTACAAGCATTCTCGCTGTCATTTTTGGCTTGCTTGTTTTTTCTTGGTCTACCCTTCTCCCTCTCTGTCGCTATGTTGGCCAGTTGTTTTCATATACTTGGATGGACATGATAATCATGAAGTACTACCTGTGTGACTCGGGGCCCATAATGGTTTATAAACTTGCCAAGCCCTGAATGTGTCATGAGTAGTTCTCTCTTCTCGTCTATTGTCTTATCACACTTTATTTCAGACAACACCAAGTAGGGTATAAACCTGTTTGAGTCCTTTGGTTACATGCGAAAGGTCGTTGCAAGATTAAGTGACATTTTTTTCATATAAGTAAGTTTTTGTGACACGGTAAATGCTTGTAAGTAGCTAGACATGATAATGTGAAATAAAACTGTCATATAAACGGATTGCACACGCATCAACTTACTAAACCGTTACAATGTCCACGAGACACTAGTGTGATTTAAATGGTGTGCACAGATATCAGGGGTTGGCGTGTGTTTGTGCCTGGTTTTGGAAATATTTGAAAACTGAACATACTATAGCGAAAACAAGTCATATGTAATGCGAAACCACTTAAAAATACAATATTATCACAGACACGTTTCATACGCCATGCAGCCTCTTAAAACACTGTCTTTATGATCCGCGTGTAATAATTAAGGGTTGGGAGTGCTTTTTCAGCGTTTGACTAGAAAGACAGAAGATCAAAATTTTAATATACTGCAACTCATATTAATGGGATTGAAAAAATCCATTATTTTATACTTATCATTAGCAAATCTATGTGTTCAGTTCACACTGTCGTGTTATTATCTCTCGAAAATTTGTATGTATAAACAGGAAATTGGTGATCTTTATTCACTTGTCTCATTATTAAATTTGGATGTAGGTTAGTCTCTCATGTCCATGTGATGCGGATTTTGTGTCAGAGTTACAAGGTCTAACCAAGACTGAGTAGTCGCCAGAACCATCCCAACGGAATCGTGTTTGCTAGTTGAAATATTGCTGAAAATGAACAGTAACCCAAGCTGTTTTTCTGTCATTATAACTGAGAAAGTTCATTTGACGTATCACAAGAACGAGCTTAGCTTGCAAGAGCACTAATCTCAGATTACTATCGAATAGGAAATAACGACATTCAGACGCATTCGAAAATTGACAGAAAACACTAGTCAGGTATAATGATGGAGGCGTTTTGACCGGCTGATTAAAAATTGACTCGAAAATGGCAATGGTCATTATGTTCATATGTTGATAGCCTGTTGAAATCCTCTGGGACTTTTAATCAGGAAAGCTGCAAGAATACCAAGACAGTTCTCCAACTTATTGGGATTCACGTATTCGAGCGTATTCGAGCGTACAGCATTTATCAATGGTACTTTTCTCTGTCTATGTCTTTGCGAATAAACCCATTTTTTGCGAATTATCCCACCACAACTGTCCCGTAGCCAATGAAAATTTATACCACTTACGAATGATTTTTGCTGCTGGTTTTGTGATGCAATAATTATAACCTGGTGTATGATGAATTTGGTTTCCAACAATGTTGTTTGTTTTCATTATACTAAGCGAGTTCCCGTGTTGACACCGATGATACTGTAGTAAACTTCTGTTAGGTATTTAGGTAAACTGTGTCGTATGGTGTACCATCCGCTGTCATATAGCTGGAAGAGTCTCCTCGCTTTTACCTACATCAAACAGATTAGTCGTCAAATTTTTAAAGTGATGGCTGATAAAAACAAAATTCGAAATATGCAAATGAAACCACGAAATTGCTTTACTGAACCTAATTGTTATATACTCCCAAGGGATTTGCAGATCGGGAACGGAAAGTCGATTAACCGTTAGTGGCTGCAACCATCGTGAATAATCTCCGTTTACAAAAAAATCCCAACAAGATATCTTCTCTACGAGGAGCACAGTACAACTCGGACCCCTTATTGCTGAAGCAGCGGAGTTTCCATTGAAAGTTCTATCTATGAAAAGGACTGTCATTAAACACAAACGTGTGACATAAAGTGATGTCTATTAGTTTGATTCACTTCTCAAAATAAGCCATTTTTGTCTGGTGGGGCATGGCCTATCCAAAGCATGCTGTCAGATTAAGAAGAACAGAATGTATTTTTGTTCGTATCGTTGCCATTCGTGCGCAGCGGGAAGGTTATGGCTATCAGAATGAGTCTTGTTAGCACACTCTGATTCAATTATAGAAACACGTCACGCTCCTTTGTTGCTGCGGTCTGGGCGTTTAGTTACTGAATAAGTGTTTAATATTAAGTGGTGACACCTATTTCAGACAACAAGTCGATACGTTCTGATGAAGTCATCTGTTTTGAACAATGTATGACTAGTGATCGAACTTTCGAGCTCACATGTAGAAAACGGAACAGTCGAGCACGATTAATTGAGAGTGTTATTCAATGAATACGGAAATGGTCGATAATCCCCACATGTGTCATCCGGGCCCACATCGAACATCGCAACTCTCTCCTAATGATGGAAAGGACAATAAATTAAGTTCTGTTCCTATAACAAGAGCCGCTGGCTAGGCAATCCAATCAGTCAGTGGTGGATATCAGGCCCGGGGTCCAAAATAAGGTATAGATTCCACTGGTCCCCCTTGGTAGGAAACATTACTACAGTGTCATCTTTAGTCTTAGGCATTTGACTAAAGCGTACTCGTTTTGTTAACCATTTAAACCATTACGCTAAACGCACAGTCTGAAAGGTGTACATATGCCAAATATGGAACGTCAAAAATAACAGCAGAATATGCAAAATCATTCATTGACAAAGGTTTCGTAAGGAAGATTGTAATAGGAATTGTAGATAAGGTGTGTTTCTTAAAAATATGACTTTAATGCTGCTGCTGGTCCCTCGTCAAAATACATACAAAGCTAACATATAAAACGCTACTGAATCTACAAAAAACTTGTTTCGAAACTATTGTCGATATCTCCGAATGTTTTCAGTGACGCTCGATGTGACTACAGAGGACAAAACATGTCTAAGCTTTTAGTGTATCAGCGAGAAGTAGATAACATTCTCGATATCATTCAAGAGTTGATTGGACTGATACCTGCGCAGGGCATTGGCATAACAGTGTAAATCTTTGAATTATTGATTGATTGTGTCAAGATGGATCTATCAAAACCAACAGGCCTGTTGACTGAATAAAGGCTAGTTATGGCTGAACGGAAAGAAGGTAGTAAAGCCCTGTTTCAAAATCATACAGAAGAACATGGAACAACAGGAACAGCGGGTACCAAAAGCGCACCCCACATCCTGCCGGTAGACGTTGTATGTTAAATTCGTCATTTTTAGGAACTCATTGGGGTTACTGATGATCACAGTTAGCATATTCTCTTCCTGAGTTTCGAAAATATTAACAGTAAAAAGGAAGATCGTTGTGGGGCCTCCCCCACTTTCGGTGAGTTTGCCGGCTCCGTTGGAGCACTAAGTTAGAATGAGTTCACACCTTGCGCATGAACTGAACACATTCCACAACAATGTAAATATGGTCTTGAACGATCGCGATCACAGTTCGCCTCCAATTCTAATGTTTTTTATGTATTTAACACCAGTTAAACAGCTCGGACTCTCACCACCAAGAAAGAGATAAACTAATAAGCATGATGCATTGGATACTTCGTAGCTTTTGAAGTGAAAATTGAACTGTCAAAATACCGTCTTGTAACATTACTATAAATTCAGTTCACCAAACTTCAAGAGACAAAACCTACCGACTCCAAGATACTCGTGTAATACGTAGTTTGAGAAATAAGTAGCTCCACTTCTTATCTGACATTTGTTCGTGTGCTCGAGAATCCGGGCCGTTTGGCACATCGTTTGACGTTGGATTTTAGTACCTAATTAGGAAGTGCCCAAATGAAACTAGCTGACATATCCACTGGGAGCAAAAATTTAATGCCGCGGGCTTAATAGTACTGAATTTTTTGAACATTTTATTTCGAATTATTGATCTACACGGAATTGGTGATTCACGTGAAGAAATGAAATGAATGCTGGTCAGCACGTCAGCCTGAAATCAACCCCTCTCAAAAACGGAACACCTACGGAACAAATTGAGTCAGTTTGACTGATGCTTACCTAAGTGAACCCATATATATGATCTCGCCTAGCTGGTCATCTAACACTGAAAGAATTTCGTGTCAGCAGGTACTGTACACCACTATAATTTTGATAGGACTTCGCTAACAGTTGATCACAACTGTTGCAGTTAAATAGGCGCTTACTAGTCAGCCAGATTTGAGTTTCACCTTTGTCAGAGTCTATCAGGGGTGCGGTCAGGGCATGAACAGACGTTCCGCTTTGGAGACAACTGAAATGACCATTGATCTGTTGAATTCACACCAACCGTATCATATATGAGCGTCCAACCACTTTCATTTGTGAGTAATGATCAGGTTGCCCAACCGTCTTGATAGGAAATTCAATTACCATATGCCTCTTCAAGCTTTCACATTCGATAAGTCAGTTATGCCTGTGTGAGATCAATGGCGCTGTAGTCACGCCTTATTTAACTATGAGTGGAGTTCTAATCCCGGCTTTGAGCAGGATACGCACTAACGATGAGTTCGAACAAAGGTGAAACTAGAATCTAGCGATCCTTTCAGAAAGGGACTGAATGAAAAGTTCACCCAAATGCGAAAGCTGCAAACGATCGTGTGTGGCATTCAGTTTACATCAGCCAAATCCCCAGCCGCTCATCATTCTGAGATGTTTGATTTGTTAGTCTAGGGCTGCAATTTTATAACATTAAAATAACATTGTAACTGATTCATGGTTTTTACTAAGATTAACCTCATTTGTTAACTGTCAGCCAAAGTGTTCCACCTCAGCATGACAACCTGCTTCCTTTCAAAAGGAAATTACCGACCTCTACTCTGAAAGACTGAGTAGATACAGTGACATCACAAAACAGCTGTTTGTCAACTTGAAAAATCAGGGGAAAGTGAAATACAGTAGAACAAGAATTATCCACTTTTGTAAGTGTTGAAAACACATTCCTTGCATCTACGCACTTTCTTTATAAATGACAGGAGTACTCTGAGGCTTAGGGTGTGTAACACAGACAAGACGGTATCTGGAGAAAGAAATCCTTCTATACTTAAACGACCTTAATCATCTGATCAGAGAGTTTGCTTCAACTTTGCGATACTTTCGAATAGATGCCCATAGTGAATGATTTACAAAGAAGGCTGCATAATTTTGGTACCGAACAATATATTTTGATAGACACCAAAAGTACTTGCTCTGCTGTATTTGCCACACGGACTAGAATAGAAAGCGTGAAATGGGAGTTGTTGAACTGATACATTCCTTCTTTGTTGTCTCGGTGAATATGCTGTTAAAGTAAGGAGTAGTTTGTCCAGTTTTTCGATTACAGATGTCGAGAAAAGTTATAGTTGCACTAATTCGCATTCAATTTTTGAGTTTGTTTCTTCAAGATGTCTATAAAAGTGATTCCTGATAGTCTGTTTTCACTAGCCTACCGGAACTTCATCAGTTACGTGTGACTTAGTTTAGCAATACATACAAGGTTCCTTTGCTGTTTCAAACATTTCGCGTGACTTGAAAATAACAGCCACGTTGGGATGGCTGGCACGTTATAATCTGAAACGGACGCTACTTGCTCAAAGTGAAATCCAATACCGCTAACGGAACAAACCTAACTTTAAGAAATGATATCCTTATTGTTTAATAGACCCAGCCGTCCACCTACAGTTTGCTTTAGTTTAGAGACGCAAAAGGGGCTCAAGTGTACCACCATAGTAGTCTAGATTCTCTCAATATGTTTCATAAAACCCCAGTTGTGAAAAATGTGGGCTTAAACTGAATTAAAACCAACAGCAAAAACAACATGTCTAAACATACCAAACGCTGCACCCGCTCAACTACGTATCCATTGTGGGTGCTTAGAATTTTCACACTTGGATTCGATTACCCGCACAACGTACTGTGTCATATGAAACTCATCAAATTTCCCAACCGATAATCTGGCTTCTGGAGATCTGGTTTGAGCTGTTTACGAAATCCTGCTTGGACGGTCAGTCCACTGAAACATTTGGTGGGTTTATTATACACATTGGGTTGGATGGGTAATTGAGTTCAAATGTTAAATTTTCAAACTCCTAACGAGGCTCCGTTGCTCAGCAGGTAGAGTGCTTGTCGTATTTGGGAACGTTGTTTCTGTTGCTGGTTTGGCTCCGACTGAAGCCTAGATATTTCGCAGTTGAGTCTCATTTAAATTATCACACCTGTCACACCATTTGCTGTGTCCTTTCTGGGGGACACTCATCGAGAAAACGTTTGTGTGTGTGACTTAACTTGTAAGACAGTGCAACCTTTCGACAGAGCTCATGGGACAAGCAGTTAGTCAGTTTAGAAAAACCATTCAGTAGTAAGGAAAATTCCGAAACGTACGATATGCCTGGCGTATTTCAAGAAGGGTTGTCGTGCGATGCTAGTGTTCAGAGTACATATGTAATTCAAAGCGTAATTGTTGTTTTGGATCTAAGTTCATCACCTGTAAGCTAAACAATTGTAACAGTTAGATCGGTGATATTTGACTGTCAGGGTACATTAAATTTGACAGGTCCTGCTTCTAATCCATCAAGGTGTACATAAATGTCGACACCAAGTTCCTTGACGCCATACGTAGCCATTATCATTGTCATGCTTACTGGTATCAGAATTAGTTCAGTTATTATCGAAACAGTGTTGCCGTGGTAAAATTAAAGAAGTTAAACAGTATTGGCAAGCGAATAGTTATGGCGGCCAAGAATTTCAAAGCATCTGATTATACTTCAGCTTACTTGAGTTCCACAGTGATGCGGTTTCAGAGGAACTCACTAGGGCAAACTAACACTGGCCGAAGAAGTTACCAAAAACTCATGACTATTCCTGCAGCCGCATCATGAACCATTTAGTGAAGTCCACGGCCACCACGGCAACTTTTACATTACTATCCGAATCGACATTCAGTTTCTGGTCTAAAGCGAAGCCATCAGCATTGATAACTTGGTCACAACTTTTAACATCAATGTCCGAAGTGGTGTGACCTTCGTGTTTTTTCTTTGCGAACGGTCTAGTCTGTGCTGAATATTGTTTGGAGGAGCATTTATAAAACAGTTGGCCATTACTAACGAACCTACAATCCCTCGTGCGTGCACGGAAAGCCGCATACGATCAAGGATCCGAAATCCGCTAATACTGTTCGTCAACCTGTAGGAAGAAGTGACGAAGGAATTCTAGTCTACGCGATTACTTGAAGGTTCTGATTGTGCCTGGATTTGGTGATTAAAGTATACTGGTTGTTTTCAGTGAAAAATAAACCAGTTAAAACCTTTTGATTTCCGTCACTGTCTTGTAGATTGCAGCGCTGACTGCAAATAACCGAATGTTTTGCCCAGGTCTCTGTATTTGTCTATTATAAACTCCTTCGGTTCATCTACTCACAACAGGGGGTTTCAGTTGATGACACTGCTTAGATCATTTAACGACATTATTGCCGATTACTAATACGTAGCTTGGCAAATTTATGATTTTAGATGAGACCAAATTGTGAAAAGTCACAGCTTCGGCTGGAGTCGAACCAGCGGCAGAAACACCATGCTCAGACACGGTAAGCGTTCCACCAGCTGAGCTAGGAAGCCACGCCAAGAGCCCGGAAATTTCACATTTGGACTCTATTACTCGCCTGTCCCAATGCCTCATACGGAATCCACCAAATGATCCAGGAGATCAACTGCCCCTGCAGGAGGTCTCCAACAGTTCACGCTGGAATCCATCAACGTCACTGTTGAGCACAGAAATTGTATTACTATTGCTGATGCCGAAAGCGACTTTTATTCAGGATACTTGGAAACAATTCAGTCTTTTCCAGCAACGTAATCGTATTTTTTGCAAATTTTGGAGCTCTCTGTCGAGTAAACTGCACTCAAGAACTATTTGCTTTCTCCACTGATTTTGAGCTCAATTTCCTTTTAGCAGTCATTTCATCTGTTTCCCGTTCCACCGGTAAAACAACCATTTGCATCGTTAACACAAAACATCGCAACATTATTTTGGACTGCAGTTTTACACTACTTGTCACCTTTGTTCACACCACTGATGTTAGTGGTTTTGGTGTTCACGTTAAATGCAGTTCTGTCTTGCTGTTGTCGTTCGTCCACTTATATGAACCAGTACTCCTGGTTAGGATTTTAAACCAGGCACCGGTATCCCAATACACACCAACTGATAGAATGAGACTGATGGAGCTGTGTTTGTATGTATACATGATATACGTTATAGCAAATGTGTATGGGGATAGTTAATTTATTCGTTATGACGGTATTTTCGTCCTAAGGGGGTTCGTTATGAAGGGTATGAATGATATCAAAGTGACGCTTTTGAACCAGAAATTTGACTGGATATAACAAACGTTTTATTGAATTAGAACCGTACTGCGTAAGTATCAGTCCATACCTATTCGCCTATATGTAGTCGCACTACTGGCTGATCGCCCAGTAAATCGTACGGTTAAGGTGATCAAACGCGGTTTCATGCCGATCAAAAAGCCGCAAGCGTCTTAACCAATAGTGAACAGGTGATATTGTGTGAAGCCGTCAAAAGTACCTCATTCTATTCAGTACTTTACCCGCTTAGCCTTACTATAACAGTCTTTCCCTTGGCACAAAGCAAACAGAGAGCGCGTAATGCGTAGGGATGTGCTGCTCTTGTCGCTTGTTTGAATTCAGTCAAAGTCTGAATTCTTTACAACCAGTCTGCTTCATAATTAATCGATTTGCCATGCTACTGGCTACCAATACACTCAAGAGTTACATCAGCTGCGTTAGTGTAGGCCACTGCTAGCTGTTCGAGGCAGCACTTTCGTGGTAATCCAGTTATTGAAGCATCTGGTGGACACGAAATACTCACTAGATTGATTGTGTAATGTAATCCTAAGTTGAGCAATATGTTCTGTGATGGCAGTCACTAGTTCGAACCCGTTCGAGGCCAGAGTCATTACGAATAGACCTTCGCATGGTTGACAAATCTATCATCCCAATGACTAGTGATACAAATTGGATTGTTAATTGTATGTACCCTGTACATGTAATGCATTCAGTGTAACTGACTAGACTTGTGCCCCACTATGGTGCGAAGCAATAGACTTTAGCGGTTTTTTAGGTCAGACTAATTAATTTGAGTAAATTTAGACAAGCCAGTTTTCTCTAACTCATCACACTTTAATCGAGAATGGAAGTTCAAGTTAAAATTACTTGTACGAGTGATTATTTTAGACACAACGAATCTTCTGGTCACTGTATATCCCATGCCATCAGGCAAGGTTCTTTCTCAAATGGATAGAACTTCACATTGCTAGAAAACGTAGACGAGCAGTGGAAGTTGTTCGTCACATTAAGTATGTCGTTTGTGTTGGTATTTACCATAAGCTTTCCGCCAACTGTTTATTTATAATGGTTAGAAGTGTATGGATTCCAGAGTGACCAAGGATGAGATCAAGACAACCGGGCTGAACTCGTTTTCCTGGTATTGCTGGAAAAGCACGCAATCTTGATGTACAAATTCCAAATTTTTACTCAAAAAAGAAACACAAGTCAATGTGATCCGGCAGGAATGAAATTAACGCAAAGGATTCCCACAATCCCCTAGGCGTAATATTCTACCATGGATTTTATGCTGAGGGCTGTTAACATTATAACTTATTCTATCAACTGTGGTATTTAATCTGTAATTTGGTAATTATATCGGACCTATTCATGTAGCTCAAAGACAGTGTCAGTCAGATTAACGTTTACGAAAAGCTGACTTTTACAGTCAACGTGACTACGACGTCCATGAAATAACTTAAAGTGGTTTGTCACAAATCACAGATTTACCTAATAGTCTCAACTACAAATCTGCTCGCCCTAAACAGGCTTGTGATAGCATCGGTAGCATAATGTTCCATACAGTCTTACGTCTTTGCACGAATGAGGGCAACCAAAAGATAGCACGAAAGAGGCAATAATCACGTTAGTGAACAAAAGATACCCTAAACCGTTTGTTAAAAGACGATTAGGGTCAGTATTTAATCCACTATCAAAGACACCAAGGGAATGGAAATATGCTGTACTCAAGGAAGGGATGTCAAAGGTTATTCGTAGGATCTTGAACGAAGTAGGCATCAGGATGTTTTTTGAAGCGGGTCGGCACTGTATAAAATCATGGTGAATCTTAAGGGCCTCTTGTCTGTTGAGAGAATTAGTAACTGGGTATACTGAATATAACGCAAGGACTGTTAGCAAGTTCACATCGAGCAGAGAACACGATAACTTCAAACAACAGTAAAGCACTTAGAAATCAACTGGAGTATCAGGCACACAGGTAATGAAATCGATATAAAGAATGTTGAGGTAATTAGACGAGAATTTGGAACTACACAATGACGCTTAGTTGCACAGACTATCGAAATTGTAACGGACAAATTCGCCATGAATGGAATTGACGGGGCTGAACTCTCTGGTGCATAGCGGTCGGTGTTGAATCGATCGAAATGACTTGCATTGATGGCTGAATGAGATGATAATTTTAACACAATAAAACTGTGATTCTCCTGTATAATTTCTTCGAGAGCGATTGATCTTTTGACCATTCTATCTGGCAGACAAAATCGATTTTACTTCCGTCTAGCTATCCACGTGTCCCGGATCTGCTGTGATTAGCCATTCGATTCCCGTACCAACCCCCTGTCTATGTCCACTCGATCCATGATCTGTTACGCTCTGCTTTGTTTAGCTGCTTACGTCTAGCATACCTTAAATAATGTAACTGTTTCACTTAGTCTGAAGAAGTTTCTGTGCCAGAAGTGAAACGTCACCAATACACCAAGTTATCGACCGTTCACAAATTATTCCGAAATTTGTTGCAGAAATGCTTTCGAAATGGAACTTTGGAATTTGATGTTTAACCGTCTTTAAAATTATGACGTTGAATTTTTACATGCATCCTAGTTGGTTAATGTATTGAGTGTGCGCTGGTTACATGAAACGTTGATGTACTTACCAGGAAGGCCACGAGCTCGCAAGGTGCCCTTGACTTTGATGGTCAAACCAGAACCAACATAAACTTTCACTCCGGGTTCAATGTGCAGTAGAGCGTCAGAAGCGATCACCAAATCGTTGTCTTGAATGACGTACGGCGAAGCAGACAGTTTCCATTTCACATATCCAGAAATACTTGAGTTCACTGGGGTGGCAGTAAAAGCTGTCAAGAAATGTTGACTCAAAACAGTAAAAAATAGAATCCACATTCTAGTTGCACTTAGCTTGGTTTTGCAGTAAAATCATGCGTGAACATCAGTGTTACTTAATTGTGTAGGTTATTCGCTTTAAACTTCGATCGACTAACACCCACAGGAATGAAACGACTCAGCACACATTGATTCAGCTATTCGTACTAACAGGTGTGTCCAGTTTCACAACCACACCGAACACGTGATGCTATTTGCTCATTTACATAACCAATCAAAGTGCCTGGCTCCACAGAGTTATGATTGTTTGAGAGTTTTCCTGACTAAGAAGAATATGGTAGAAATGAATGTTTCACAACCACTGCTAACTTTTTAACCGCCTCATGGTGAAACGTCGCATCAGTGACCACATGGTTGACGAATAAACACTCCACTATTAGCTCAGCTGAACTCAGTTTCAAATGCTTAATTAAAAATACTGAGATGAGCCGATAGTCTTGTTTAGATGGGTACTTGTAGCTTTAAGAGTTGACAACGTTTTCAGAATGACCGTCTACTTACTTGTTGCTTAAAAATTATGATGTGGAATGTTTTGTTAAACAATTGCTAGAGAAAACTGAGCGGTTTCGTATCTACCGTTACGTACTGGGTGTGGATAACGGACAAACTTCGACCACATATCTCATTGTATGATATGCTGAGGTTATGGGAAATAATTCACTTATTAGCTAATTGTCATAAGCACAGCAGTAAATTCCTGTGAAAAAGTTATTATATTCCACTTTTGGTGTTTACTGTTCACATAATGGTCGACGTTTAACTCGTACACATATCCCGTGAGTGACGAAACCACATAATCGGTCATGTGGACAGCATACTTTTGCTGAAGTGCCAGAATCAGTAGACAGAACTGCAGACAGATCGAACTTGTCACACTACTGTTCGGTTTGATGGCTAATGCCTTCGGCATCGAATATTCGACAGTACTGTCCGGTGCCAACATTTGATGGCGTTCCGTTACAAGCGATTTTTTTGTTAAAGTTTGAAAAGTGTACTTGTTGTGATTAGGTTTCAAAAACCAAATGACAAATATTTTGAACCTTTGACAGTGGAATTTGCATATTCCACACTGTAGATATCGCGTTGGTCACTTCTAAAGATTTCAAAAAGTGATGTACTACGGAATAGATTACTAGTACTTACTGTGTAAAAGAATCATTCAGAGTATCAGCTTACGTGGTCCTTGAAACTGCAGACCATTGACTTAATTCATGCCCATTGACAAACTGCACCTACTCTGACCCTACTGGTACGTATGCTGTACTGAAAGCAGTATTAAGCAGTACTCTGCTTTCACACAAGACGTTCATGAAGACGGTACAAGTTAATCTTGGACCTGAAGTAGTTTTCATAGACCAGAGCGGCTTCTAGGTGACCATGGAGTCTAACAACATTTTTGCTTCACGTTTTTTATCCCAACGAGAATGCAGAATGCTACAAATTATATTCGAGTTCAGTTATGCAAGACGTATTGACAGTGATTATTTCTTCTTCGGATATGCGAAGTCGAAATTACAAATTGTAGCTCGATTATTACGTGCTAGTGTCAACATTCGAATGTGTCGCAAGCCACTGAACTCCATGTCGAATGTCAGAACGTACACAGTTGCAAATTAATTATGGTCCTCTTGTAGATTGAAAACACCCACAATTGGTCACAGCTGTCGCAGTCCCATAGATATTCCAGTCGGTCCATTTCGAAAAGAAATACTAGACTCGAGTTTCGCTCTCATTTGAGCTCGTCAGTAGTGCATATCTTTGCAACGGCCGGGACTAAACCTCCGGCCACGCATTCATCAGGCAACCGTGTTGACGACTGACCTCACATTAGGCACGATCGGATTACCATATGTGAACGCTCAACCACTTTCGATTGTGAGTAATGATCAGGCTTACCGGATTGCCTCGAGAGGAGACAGTAGTTGTTCTGTTAACTTCAATCGTTGACCTGTCGATTAGGCCTTCTTTCCAAGTTGACATCATAGAAATCAGTAACTTGTTGAGCTGTTCAATATGTATGAAAACCAAAATCCCCTACCATTCGTCAGCAATCATGGTTTGATGTTTGTGCTGTTTCATCTGTGTGCCATTTAACTCCAGCATGGTCATTCAACATTCTTATGCTCACTAAAATATAAATAATTTGACGCAGAACTTGGCTCTTTGGAACTCTCTGCAAGTCTACCAGAAAGTCTGAATAACTCAGGTGTCCAAAAATTAAAGCTTGTAATCTAAGTTTGAAATGAAAAAGAGTAGCCGAAGCCTTTAATCTGAAAACGTCTATTACTGAGCAACGAAACAATTAAGCAGAAACCAGCAGCAAATAAGCCCGTTTTGGAGACATCGTTAATGGGCTAAATATAGTATATTTATGTGAGTTTACTTGGGGTAGTAGATAATATATCACTAAAGAAGGAAATAGATAAGATGGACAGATATATAGGTAAATAAGGTTTTTCTGGGTATCCATATTGCTTTTCGTCATGATGACTTAATATGATCGCTGCAATAAAAGCAGCCGCTTGAAATGTATTTTTCCTCGTTGCATTGGTCACTTTTCGACACTACCAGACGACAATGTGTTGTCAAATGATATGGCATGGTCTTACCACAGTTAAATGTGCTATTGTAACATACAAGCCGGTCGTTTCTATTCTGGTTGTCTTGTGGACTAACTTTAAGACGATGTGGAACCATTAGGAGACAGCATTCTTCCGAAATAGGGGTTCCAGCAACAGTCCTATGAAAGAAAAAACAGCACAGACTGGCGTGGGTTCAGTAAATCATGCACACGACTTACAAAAACGAAAACTAAAGCGGCGCCAACAACACAGCAATAGGCTTCGTTAAACAACTCAAATTCAAACCGTGCGCGCTTGTTGGGTTCGGCCACACTTTACACTATCAGGCAAATTATCTTCGTGCAACACTCTCTCATGTCAGTTAATAACTGTCTCGAGGGTCACCTTACTGATTACGTTACAGAGAGGTGGCGAGGTTAGATTACCTCTCATCTGAAGCCTTGACAACTGACAATCACTTATAGTGAACTTCAAACCTGCCTACTACTTGCTGAGTTCGATCGCCTTCTCCTGAAATAAAGTACCTAATCGGTCACGTCTATCGATTGCGCACCAAAAACTATTCGTAGACCATACCATTCAAATATCTATACAGGTAATGGGAAGTGGCAACCATCCTTTCTCCTCAATACTGGTTGCTGA
Source organism: Paragonimus heterotremus (assembly GCA_013368495.1). Classification (NCBI taxonomy): domain Eukaryota; kingdom Metazoa; phylum Platyhelminthes; class Trematoda; order Plagiorchiida; family Troglotrematidae; genus Paragonimus; species Paragonimus heterotremus. The sequence goes on along the minus strand of LUCH01000883.1, from coordinate 42,699 downwards.
TAATTAACTAATTTTCAGGCTGGAACATTTACTTTACAGTTTTCGTCATTTCACGGCAGTTGAAATGAAAACAAAAGGCTGCCTAGGAAATAGGGGAATTGTTTGTACTTGGCAGTTGCTAAAAAGTAGTCATAATTGATTGCTATCTGCTGTCAGACTTTTTGTCGATTAGGTTAAGCTTCGCTTGCCAGTTAAGCAGTATTCCAAATAAATGTTCCTATCTAAAAGTATGAACATAACAGCGAAATTACAAACCAACTTCAAGTGTTGTATACTAGCCTGATGATTGAACCTCACCAACCAAGAGAAAAAAACAACGTTTCAAGCTTGAAAGAATAGGTTCTCACAAGTTACATCCAGTCAGTTCATATGTTTATGCTGATTGAGAGAATTGGTGTAGTGAAAATCATCGCCGCTCTTGTACTAGCGACCCACTTGTGAGTAAACGACCTGCTACCGCCTGAACTTAACCTCCTAAAGGATGAGGCAATTTGAAGGGACAGCGCTGGTATCTTCTATTCGTAGTTGGAGTTTCAATGGAGGCTCCAAAATGCAAGCCAGTGGTGGTCATAAATGTTGTGTGTACCTTCTGAACGAATTCCCTTGTGCAGAAACTGCTGCAAGCGGATCTAACCGTGTACTTTTCTATTACAATGAAATGTTGATTACGATTTCCTACTAGTAAAATGCCTGCATCAAATTTAGTACAAATGGAATCAAACAACTTGACTGTAGTGATCAGCATTTTCTTAGTAATGGATTGCGTAGAACACGTCTTTACGAGTAAGCCGTAATACTCAACGTTTCAACCCCCCTCAGGTAGTCTTTCTCAGGAGTGTTTTAGCTCAAATCATACTAAAAAAAGGGGGTTGCTATGGTTAAGTCAACTTGTGTTGCGTCTGGACGTACTGACTGAACCCGTTGTCCCCTAAGTGAGGGTAAAACAGACGTATATAGGAAGCGTTTGGATCTGGTGTTATTCATCAGTCCATGTCACAATGCAGAAAGATGTTTCCTATCATTGTGATTGATGCGTGCGTGTTGCGATTGGATGGTGAGAGGTTTAGCACAACATCCTTCCACAAAGAAAGGTAAATCTTCACGAATGACTCAAGTTTGATCAAAATATGCGCTATGATTTGCTGATAGTGCATGTACTGCGATAGTCGAGTCTTCTTCTGGCTTTCGAAGTTGGTATGCATTTTTTGGTAGAAATTGTCTGTATCTCTTATATGCAGCAACATATACTTTCAACTGCCTACTTGTTTCTCCAATGTAAAGAGCATCGCAATCCCCGCAGTCTCTAGTTTCGTCCACAGAGACTGTATCCTTAGGGTGCACTGCCAATCGTTCTTAGCTATTATCTAACGAAAACGCTGACCGAATGGAGTAGTCAGGAGAGAATGGAGCGAACTTGCAAGGCGAATTGGAAAGATCTGGCTTCTTTAGTCTCTCCCGTAGTCGATATGCCTTCAATTATATTTTCAACAAAGGCGTGTGGGTTGGCTGCCAAAATTCTTTTAATCTGGCAATTCCATTTTGTTTTCGAGGGTTAGCTGGTTCAATGTCTACTAGCACTATTGATGAGTGGTCGGATGACCGACTGAAAGCTAGGAATGGAAGTTGAGTGGTCGTCCAGAATGAGCTGGTTTGCAGTACACGGAGACCCAGAATCTTTGCTTATCATCAAATTGGAAAAGTCAGTTTAGAAAATTATGTGAACGGCCTTCTGATTCTGTTTCCAAGGTAAACGCAATACTTTTGCATTTTGAATTAAGGAATTGTAGGAAAAAATTGCAAGCGGTCCGTTTCGTGATTACGAATACATACGACCACCAGTTTCATGGGGGATGTCTTTCCAGGTATTCTAGGGAAAGATTGGCTACTGTAGGTGCAACAAAGAAACCCATTGCTACCCCACTGGTTTGTTTGTACAACAGTTTGTTGAATGTGAAAAAGTTGCGGATAAGCACATTGTAAGACCAGATACAATTTCTTACTAGTCTCACGATGGTTGGTGTGATTTTCTGAATTCACTAGTCTGTCAGTCAGTTATGTATTTCATCCTATCCATTAACTTTGTTGATGTTTCATACATGATGGTGATATCGTTCAAATTGTTAATCACCATTATATGAAGCCGATAAGTCGAACTTTCATGGCTATAAGTATGGTTAGAAATACGAATTAATAATATCAGAATTAAGATAAATTGCAGTTGATGCGTCCCTTCTGGCATTTCGTTGGTCGGAAGGCATACGGTTTATATCAGGTAGATAGTTTGCATCAACGATAACCACATGGACACGAACCTGTTCTGCTGTAATGTTAGCCAACAATCTATATTTACCTGCAAGTAACGTGCACGGAACGGATGATCCTGAGGATTGGAGATTCTGTTCGTGACAATGCCAGTTCAACTGAGCGAAATTACGTACGCTGAACGGTTAATTCTCACAGGCTTACTGAGTAAGTATTGTGGAAATGGGTTAGATTCATCGATCAGAGCAGTTTGAACAGTACTGCTAAGCCAGTATCGCTGTGTTTTAGTTTGATAATTCAGCAATACCTGACACCAAGCCAGTGGCATCAGTACAAAGAAGTTAGGCCTTAGTTCAAGTTCTGGTTGTAATAAGCTTATGCATCAGTGATGAACTTCAACTGAACACAGACTTGAGGTTGAAGCTGCCACGCGAAAGTTACCTACCAGAAGACTATTGATGGATCTGAAACGTGAGTGATGCTTGGGTTGTAAAAATTGTTGGAATGGAGAAGTGACCGCAGAATGTTCCTTTTGATCATTCAGGTAATCAGATGTCACTGTTAGTCAGGCGGAAACGATGAAGGTCAAGAGGCTTGCGTTTTTATGTTAGACAGGTTTCTAATTTTACATACAGAACCTTACGATGGCATGCCAATTAAAAGTTTACATGCAATATAACTACAACTTCATACCCTTCTTGAAGTTTGACGCTCGATTGCTTTAAAATCGAACTACGATAAACTGTTGATAAATTCAAGCTCAATTTGAATGATGGTCTTGTAAAACCGTTTTTTATTGGTGCCAATAACATTACGCCTTTCCAGTTCTATCGATCACATCTTCGAAGATAAAACCTTTGGTTATGGTTTAGTGATGCCTGATAATTCAGACTTTTCGCAACTATTAAAGTCTGTTCATAAGCTATCTGGACTAATAGCAAATACCTTACTGCTGTTTGAAAAACAGGGTTCTCTCTAACAGCTTCGTGTGTAAATAGAAGACATACTCTGTCTGTCTCCGACTGTTTGTCGCGTACAACCTACGATCTATCATCGAAACAAATAATGTCATTCCAGTGAAATGCTTACGCAAGAAGATTCCTGACCGCACATACTTCAAAGTTTGTGTCTACTGATAACAGCGATCGATGTGATCAAACAGTTAGTCATGGAGATATGGTAAGAAAACTGATGGAAAATACCTGGGGGTGAATTTTGAAGAAGCACACTGACCGTTTTCCACTGTTACTTGCCATTTACAACGTTAAATGATACTAGCCATCAAGTCATCCGTAGAACTATTGCATTGACGATAAAATACTTTAGACCATTTATATGGATATAGTCCACATTGAAGTGTAGAAGAGTAAATGATACTGAATTGTGTTCACATGATCATTCAAAATATTTTGTAGCAAGTAATTTATGATTTTTATTATCAGAAAGTGTTCTATCAGTTCTTTGCGTTTAATTTTGTTAACCTGTGTGATTCACCATTAGGCTTTTGTTTGCAATGTCGGGTGGAACTCAGCTATGCTGCCTAGGCAGCAATGAAGACAATAAATTGTCATGGGACAACAAGAATCGAACAACTACTATGGACTGTAAACAGAGAACATGACGTGTTAAACCGTATCACTCGAGTTGATTACAATACAACTTTTCTGACTTGCCAGCTGAATGACTCTCAGATGGAAAACTAATGGCCAAAGTTCTAATTACAATTGTTGAAAAGCGAGTGCATCTTTTTTTGCATTCATTTACGTTCCAGTAAGTTCGTTTTATATCTGAATTCACGAAATCTAAAGAATGTCTACCTTCTCTGTTCATGTTTATTTTAGTTGAGAGTTTGTCAACAACAGTGAGACGCTATTCATTTATGAACGGCTTCCGCTTTCGGACTGGACTGCTACCAGCTACATAAGCCAAAATAAACCTGAACTCACGCGTTGCCCAGTTGTCTTGCACTGAATTATTTGTGGTTTCATTCTTACACACTCCCTGTCTACATTTCTTCCAGTTTAAGATAACGTGATACTACTTTTGCCTGCTTGGATGTCGGATTAAAATGTCCCAAATTGACTGGTTGGATTTCAACAGTGAACTAGGTCGCATCGCTAATAGGCCGTGGGTAGACTGACAGAGAAAGAGTTTGGCCGTTATGGAGTGGAAAGGTACATGTCTGATGAGAGCAGGGAGTAGGGCCAGTTCACCTGGACCCAGGTATTATCCAGAGAGAGGCGCAGGCTAACACATGCGTCGTGAGCACTGTGAATGTGTTCGTGAGACGTAGAAAGGACACTGATGCCACTTCTGACAAACCGGCTATCTGGCTGTGGGTGAATGAGCGATTCACTCAAATTGGCGTAGACTTCAGTCAACGTTGTTGTGTGAGCGGCCAGATAAGTCAGGCAAGCCCCATCTGGGATCCTAGAGTGGTAGCCATCTTGGCAACAGTTTATCGGTTGCCATGACAACTGAAGGCAGGGCTAAAACACTCAGATTGCTCACAAGCCCTGAATCACTCTCATGATCTTCAGCCAACTTGGGAAGCATTATAGCCTATTATTTTTGTCTTTCTGTCGAGGTAAGCCGGTGAATCAACACAGCCTCACAGAAACCGTGATCCACCTTCACCTCAGCTAGTTTCAATCGATGCCCAAATGTACCGACATTTTATATACCGGTCCGAAACAATCGATATATATATGTATATATGTATACATCGATCGATCGGATCGGTATGTAATGAACGTTCTCAAGCCCACCCGTCTACGAAGAGAGGGTGAGTGCGTTAAACTTAGCGTAACAAAATCATGTCACTAAAACATACGGCTACTGTGGTTCCTTTGAGTACTGCACAATTGATTTCAAGGCCACACAGCTGCTGTTCATGGGGTTTTCACAGCTTCATTCGTGTCGCAATCTTTAGGCATAAACTCTTCAATGTTACGTCGTCCCATAACGTGAAATTTATATTACAAGTGGGAAAACACGCTTGAATAACATCATTGTATCGCGGCTTTCGAACACCAGGGCTTTGTTCATCTAATTTATCTATCCCCACGATAACTACTTTAGCATACTTTCCTTTGCTGTTTAACGGGCATGTCCCAGTCAAAAGTGTTGAATGAGCATCAGCACGGGTTCATTCCAGCCTATATCAACTCGTCGACCTACCATCAGCTACCTATAACTATTGCATTTTATTCATTACCATTTCACCAGTAACGATAGAAGACATACGTCGCGAGATGTTAACATTTCGTCTACTCTCTTCGGTCACGAACGTAAAACATTGGAATATATAGGACATGCGGATAGTAACAACAATAGAAACAATCAACAACTGAGTTTATACAAAACAAAGACTGTTATCAGTTCCAGGGCAGATTAACTGCATGAGTCAACAGTTTATGCACACACAGGACCGGGCGGCGAGTATTGATTAGCATAGCTTCGAAGAAAGCAAGCCACTTAGGAGTCCGATTACGCAACAACACGTGAAACGAATTGGCGGGGTCAACAACGTGACCTGTTTCCATGATGTGCTTTGCTATGGATTTCGTCTCACTCGTTCTGTTACCATTGCCAGTTGCGTCGTGGCGCGCACCAACCACTTAGGCATATGTTCAGCCATTTTCTGTCGTAGGCACCGATCTGTTCTGCTCATATAGATGTCACCGCAACTGCAAGTGAACTGATAGGTTACATGTGAGACAGAACATTTCGGTAGGACACGATTGTGAATTAGCTGAGCGACACTCCTAGTCGTGAGTAGCAACCGCAATTCAGCCGCCGGGTATGTACGAGTTAGAGCAGACTGTGATTTTTGACTTACATCAGTTGTGATATGATCATTACCATTTATATTTTTTTCGTTTGCGTTTCAATCTGGGAGCTTTTGCCTAACACTCGGAGTTCATTAGTGTACCTGGATGAATTAGTACTTCCCAGGTGACCAGCACGAAAGTTCGCATGACTGTGTGGAAGTTGCTATCAAGCCAGAGATTGCGATGTCAAATCCAAAAAAACCAAACTCAGTCGAACTGTCAACTACTAGTGAGACAAAGTACTAACGAAAAGTCAGTGATTTGGTTGATTCCAGGTCGATTGATTGCAGCTCTTACATTCAGAAAACTTCACAGCCAGCCTCTTCTGGAAAGGAGTAGTAGACTCGAGTTTTGCTCTTGTTAAAGTTCGTTTGTAGTAAACATCTCTGTCACGGCCTGGATTAGAACTTCATTCACGCTTTCATGAGGTGACCGAGTCGACCAGTTCATCATTGTTGTTGCATTAGACACGACTGATTGTGAAGACTGCGATCAAATAGCAGCGAGATTCAACTTGACAGTAGTAAATTGGGAATAAAACAGGTAGGATACGAGGAGCAGTAGAGGCAAGCAATTCGTATTAATTCATCGGTACCAGATTTACAATAACGTGGATCGGTCTTTCATTTCGAATAATTAGGAGGTGGAATGGATAGTCCGTCGGTGGGTTAGGAAAGGTCATTAAGTTCAGGACACAGCCAACTTCACGAACAATTGTTCCTGAACACTGAAGGCCGAATTCAGCCGACTGGTTGTGACCGCGTGAGCAAAGCGAACGAATCTTGGAATGGAATGACGTAATAGTATTCGGAATACACATTCTGGGTCGATAACGTGACCAGTTATCAGGACCTGTCTCGCTACTCTGGAGACCGGTTGGTTGTTTGTTTCAACGACATTGCTGTTCATCGATGGTATAGACTTCTGCACCAATTTGGGTGAATGTTCCTTCACTATGGGGATCAAGTACTGCTTTGCTTTGCTTATGTAACTATCTTTGCGGTTGCATGTAAAAAATGAAGTAGTCGACTTTGCTTCGATTGACTAAAACTGTGACTGACAGTAACTAAGTTTATGGTCGCTCCGCTAGACAGTAAGCACATTCAGCTTGTCACACACATCAGTGGACTTGAGGTGTGATAAACTGTATTTCACTTATTATCAAGAACATTACCGTTACATAGAGATCTGTGGTTTATTTGAAAAGTTCGAGTGCCAGTTGATATTTTTGAAGTAAAAACTGTGAATCGTTAAGAACACTGTGACTGTAATTGGTAATTTTATAAACTAGAACAGTTTTCTTGAGGTGGGCGTGCAAAAACGAGAGGGAAGCTGATGACTAGTAGGGGATTGTGATTTTCATATAAAGTGAACATCACCCACAACTGATCGCAACTGAAGAGGTCTGAGGAGAACGAAACTCGAGTCTGGTGCTTTTTTCGAAAGGGGCTGATTGGGAAGCCCATAGGAATGTGACAGCAGCGATCACCTGTGAGCGGTGTTCAACCTATGCGAATGAGATAAACTTGCGGTATTTTCACTCTAACAAGGTTCTAACTGGCAGACTGCCATAAATTTTTACATTTGTCTGAGGACCATGGTCAATCCTAATGAACTAATTAGGCTAGTTAAGAAGTTGTTGATTATTTGTTATCGATTTTGTTTATAGCTAACAACTATATGAGTGAAAGGTCAGAACGTGGCTGGCAAGTTCACTTATGGTGTGTAGTCAAAGGAGGTGGTTCTTTAAACATTGTGAATCTAGGTGAGTCCAAATGTGAAACTTCCAAGCTTCCACAGTGGATTTTTAGCCCAGCTGGTGGATCGTGTGTCTCGATTTGGCATGCTGTTTCTGTAGTTGATTCGAATTCAGTTGAAACGCGGACATTTCGCATTTCAGACACATTCAGTGACAGTGTTTGGATAACCGACACAATCACCCTGATGTCACACTGTTTGCTGAAGCATCGGCAAGTGGCAACAACTTGAAAGTTTGGAAGTAAATATGTCTACCCATAAATATCAGGCCTCCCAACTAGATGACATCCGTAGATATGCGAATGTGAGAATTCAGGGCTATGATGTAAAGGTGAATGATACGGCAGATCGGCTTGAAGACAATACTCAAACAGACTCATTGACCAGAATTGGCTAGTTGAGCCAAAACAGCGCTAGGCTTTCTGTGTTGCTGTCTGGTTGTTAACTTGTGGAGGTTCTGTTTGAGATGTGTTCCATTGTGCGACCGATATACTAAGCCTCACAGGAACAAACAAATAAGTAAACGTGAAATGAATTAGCACGATCTGGCACTTCGTCTTTGAGCTGAAGGCATTAAATTGGAAGTGAACGATATTCGTGGGTGCGTAATGTGGAACGTGGTCGTCAAAGCCTAGTCCAGTTTTCTGGATCTGCGATCTCACCGTATTACTAGATATCCATTTGTTTTCTCCGTTCTGATTGAGGAGTAAGGAAGGTTACGAGAAGATTTATTCAGTTGAAGCGATGACAAATGCGTTCGTTTAAAGCAAACAGGCGTCTAGTGGGTCTAATAACGCATTGATGAGACTGTTGGATTTATTGAAGTTCGTCTGGTACGTTTGTCGTCTTTTTTATATTGTGCGAAGCGATAAATCCTTCAAGGCATGTTTTGTTTATTTGTAGAAAGCCGACTCTAAATTTGCCGGAATTTTTGTTTGCTGTGTGCGGTAAACGATCATAACCGTAAATGCACCATAAATGCACATAAAATGTTTGCCTTCTCCCCTTTTATGACTATCATGGCTAATCTGTTGAAACTTCCTTCTTGGTATTGTTTTATATGTTCACACCTTCATCCACACCCGATTGTTTTGATGAGCCCATTTTTCGTTAACTGGTGGCTATTTGTGGACTCGTGTTTACTTCATTTTTAACTCTTTCGTTGGATAATTTGTGTATCCGATTGAATCACAGTCAAGATGGCATAGTACCTTTATTGTGATTTTACTCAACAGTACCGTATAAATTTCACTCCTTCCGATCGCCTCTTCTGACGTTTTTTGGACATGGAAGATAGTCCTGTTAACCCGATCCTCTGAATAAACGTTATTGGAATTTTCGAGTACTCATTACTGAGTGAATTACCCTAAATCGCCAGAAGCGGTTTGACGGACGATTTAATTCGAATTTGGTTGTGCACTAATGCCACAGAAATCACCCAAGAGCCACTTTTCAAATAAAAGCTTGGTTGTCATTTGAATTTGCAGGATTTAGTAATTTCTCACAGAGCCTTAGTTATTTCGGCGTCTCACGTAAACCCAAACTCTGTTTGTATGAATTGCGATCACCTTGGTTAAGTCATGATGTCAATGGAGTGTAGGCAAATTGATGGCGAGCAGCTAAAAACAAATTTTATTTTGAAACAGTGGTTAACTAGAATAAGTCATTCGATCTGGTAACAAAAGAATGCAGTTGGTGTGTGGTTTGTTAACTCGCCGTTGATGTAGCTGGGCATGATCCAGCGCAAGTTACTAGTTTGTTTGACCGCCGCTACCTATTGGTTCCTGGTGTGCACCCTTTGACGGACTCCTCATGTTCGGTTTCCTCACTGACTTCATGGTATCAGTCATGTGTTGCAGAAATTCTGCACTGAGCTGAAGCTGACATCTTGTGCGATGCAAAAGAAGCCCGTGTAGTTTGTATAGAAAAAACGTCTATGAGAAATTCCCATGTGCATTCAGTCAATAACCCATCTCACCATCTTATATGGAATTCACAAAATGTTCCAGGCAACAGACCGCTCCGGCAGGATTGTTCAAGCAGTGCACATTCACCTGTGGCATAGAAGTGAGTGTAGACATACGCAATACTAGGGCATATACGTATGAACACCTGATACCATAAGTTTTCCTCATTGTGTTGGACAACACAGCCAATGCACTTTATGAACCATCGTCCTAATCTTGTATAGGTCAGTAGATTACCAAAGGAAGCTATATTATAGCGTACACACCTCGTATTGATAACATAGTTTAACTGAAAGTGAGTGCATCATGTTCAGGTAGTAATCTGTAGACATTTGCAAACGCTTTTGTCTAAACGAACAAGATGAAAACTAGATGCTACTGTATGAATCTGCTGTCTTCGATCAGCCGTTTGCTTTATCGCATCCGCGTGTCATTGTCCTACCTGCTCGGCCAGTCTTGAGATTGCACAGTAAAATGATCGATGTTTATGTTGATTCATGTTCCTGTTTCACTTTGTGAATACGCTTGCATGTGACTGTTGCTCATGCTTAGTCTACTGGTTACAACTACTTTACGTACTGCATTTTTGATACTTACAAGGCACAACAGTCTACTTTCCGTGTTTTCTGGTTACTCCAGCTGTTACTCTCCATCGATCTGAAGAAGCGTCTTCTACGACATTCTTACCGTTCGATTTTTAAACTGTGGAGCAAGTGCACTTCCTATCCTTGAGTTGTGATTCTGATGTAACTTTTACACCGAGTCCTGCTTAAGTTTCATAAGTAGGTTTTAACTTCTAATTTTGCCAGTAAACTGAAAGAAGAGGTGAGGAGTCACCTGAGCGGGTTGCTGGTAAAAATCAACTTGTAGTTTTTTAAAGTTAGTGCAATTTGAAACAACGTTACAATGTTCGCATGTCACAAGCCATAACATTATTGTCCCAATGTATGAGTACTTCGACCATCCGAAACCATACACAACAAATGATCAACGTAGATGCAGTCAACGAGGTCATGACCGAAGGTTATACAATCGATGTCTAGTGCTTCTGCTATTCGAAAGGGGCCGACTGGAAAGTCTATGAGAATGTGAGAGCTGCGATCAATTGTGAGTGATGTTCAATGTGTATACTAAACAAAATTCCCTACTACTCACCAGTAGTTACGTAATAACTTGAAACTCTCGGTCTATTCTCCGATTTTTAGGTCCCACGTGAACAGTTAGTGGCTCAACGACTAGACAGATCTGTCTACGAAGCCAACTGTAGAGTGTGCATTCACTAGTACTTGGGAAGTAAATGTACACGCCTGCGTTAGGATAAGGTAACACGGAAAAGAAATCGACTAGTACTAAATCAGCCTTGCACTTGCACCTCTCGGTAAGCCCTAAAACGCAGAACTCCACACATGAACATAGGCCGCTGTCTTGCGATTCTATAATAAAATGCTCTTTTGAAATCAAATTTGTCTGTCAGAGTAACATTCGTGCACACACACGATAAGCATGCGTTTTCTAATCGGGTGGTTGTCTATGATACTAGTGAGTGTGTGAATCGGGATCGTTGAAAATCTGTGTCATTATGCGTTGATCATACACCATTTTGGGGGATCATGTAATGCACAGATTCCAGATATTTTCCAAAAGTGCAGACGACGGTAATTGACAAGAAAACTGCGTAGTACTAGACAAAAATGCTAAGAAGCAAGGCTCAACGATCAGGACATCTCAAACAAAGTAGGCGTCCTACGGGAATCTAATTCAGCACTAGGAAAACTACATGGCAGAAGCAAGGGTTTCAACAACTGAAATCAGTTGGTCCTTTTGGTAGTGCAAGGCCTACACGTCTAATACCTTTAAAGGCTAGCTCTATGGTTCATGCTAAGGGCCATGCGAGTCGCGCTTATGCGATGTAGTGAATCCCACTGATACATGCTGGAGGAGGTTTGTTTATAAAGTTGAACACCATTCAATGTTGACAACAACATTCACATTCACGTGGACTTTTCACCACCCCTTTCTGAAAAATGTCTTAAACCCGAGTTTTGTATTTGTTAGAGCTCGTCAGGGGTTTGGAATCCGATCCACGCTCTCACGATTCACGGCTCCGCTGATCTGACATTAGTCACCGCCGAACCATCATATACAAGTGCCCGACCACATTTGCTTGTGAGTAATGCTTGGGGTGGAAACAGTAACTGTTGAGCTGATTCTGATCGATGATCCTACGATTAAGATTTCTGCCCAAGGTGCGGTCACATACATCGTCGAACTTGCTGAGCGATGTGTTGGATGCAAGTAAGTAGCGGGGTATTTTCATTAGCCGAAGGTGTACATCGTCTACAATTGATGGAAATGTGAAATTTCGTTGCAAGCGGTTTCGCTCACCAACGTCCGACATAGCTACACGAACAGAAATTATTAAAACGAGCGCAGCTACTTAAATCAGTTTGGCAGTAGTGAGAAATAAATCACAAATGTGCCGGAGTTTCGTAAAATCGTACGAGGATGGCGGACACATTCTTGTGTACACATGTTTTCAAAGAATTCTTGCCAAATATCAGTCAGGTGTGAATCCGACTTTAACATGCAAGACTAAGTGTATGGTTCGACTAAATAAGCAACATAATCCTGATGGTCGGGAGCTGTGATGTTTGTTCGATTGACCCACTTCAAAATGAAAATATGACGTTCACGTTAAGAAAGCCATCTAAACAAAAACCAGTTTTGCTTTAGAGTAAGGCATCTCAGTTGGACAGGGTGAGTCCTTTGCCAGTCCATCACAAATCTGTCACGGTTAGGCAGCTCTTAAGTATGTGATTGAGAAACTAAAAAACCTTCCACAGTGTATGTTTACTTCCCGAGTTACAGGTTCCAGAATAGGCACATTTCGATAAATTCTTTCTCAACTATGCACGACTGAAATGGGTATTTAGTCCCTTGGAAAACCTTGTGCTTATGTAAATGGCTATTCACTATAGCAATCAACCTCAAACAGAAATATTTCGTAGAATCATGGTTAGCTTACATAAATGAGACCCACGATCCATGCGTTTAAAATGTTGAAGAACACTGAAACGCATATTTGGTTTCTTCCTGACTGGGGTATGTAACAATAATAATAAACGTGAAAATGTTTCCAACCAAAAATCGGCAATGCTCATTTAGTTACTGTCTCCTCACCTCGATGGAATGAACTGTGGTGTTTGGCGTTTTCGTGTTCAAACACAAGAGAGGAGAGACTGTACCAACTTGTAGTGGAACAACCATCCAATCACTTCGTAAACATCTGCTACTGATCATGCGTTGACTAGTTACCTACGTTACTTAACTGTCCCACTGGTTCATTATCTGAAACTATATTCAAATAGTTACTTCATTTCCTTTTCAGGTTTGTGGTCGTACACATTCATTTGTCATGAAACAGAGTGAACTACATTGAATAGCTCTTGCTCACAATAAGATGTTAAGTAACTGGATATAGTCTTCAGTACATTAACACTTAATCTGACTTGAAACGTACATGAATGTCGTATGTGCGTAACATGTGTGACATGGAGAGTTATCCACTGTTTCACCAATGACAGATATAGGGGCAAATGTGCTAAAAGTAGACATTCTAAAAGTTCGTTACTATTAGTGATAATTGTGAGTTCTCCGAGGCTTCCTCATAAGGTAAACTATAGGATTAGTATGACGAGTGAGGATCAAAAGTTTGTGCCTATAAACCTTCCCTTAAATGACACTCATCTGAGTTATCTTCAGCAAGTGAGATGAACTGTGATAAATTTTTCTAGAAGGTTGTATACCGTTGGGAAGTTTTGTTCGGTGTAATAATTTGGTCTGTGTATCCCCGCCACGCTTGTTCATTCCACTGGTTGCCTGCGGTCCTGCGGTGAGTTTGCGCTAATTTATAATCTACGGACACATGATTAGCATAGACTTAGTTATCCAAGTCGATACACTGTTCTCCCCAGCTGTTTCTTTAACTACTTCCATAGTCGACTATTTCAGAATTATAAAAGTGCAAGCAGTCCTTCACATATGAGACATGAATCTCGTCGAAGGTTTCAAAAATGTTGCCAATAAATCTACATGGTCGGACTGGGTATCCCTTTGGTATGCCATTCTTTTTTTATATTTTTCTGCAAGAACCTTAACCACCTATATATTAGCAGCCATCTACCAAGTTTAATTTAAGTCTTGTTTGGTTTTGTTTTCATGCTAGTCACACGTTTACGACTGACGACACCCAGTTGTTAGATCACGAATTGTTAAATATGTCCAACACCTTATTTTTCAAATCCACACTGATTTGCGTGTAAGTCGTTGAAAATCGACCTAGTTCATTTTTTTTACCCACAATGGGGCTTTACCTAGGCACTACGATTCATGCAAATCGGTGTATAGTCTGGTTTTATCAAGAATATAGTTTTCTACATTGTTTATTACGCTGGGATCTGTAGTGTGTTGCATTTCGAATTTATTGCTGAATGCAGTTGATAAGTTAGATAAATCCGGAGCAATTCTAACATTGTGTTAGTTGATAGAAAACAATTGTTCGTTGGGCAATACGAACACATTTAAAACCCTAGTCTACACTTGACAATTGTTTGGACATAACTTCAACGTATATGGCTTTCAACAGCGTGGTTGTGATCACGCTAGTGAATGTCAATTAACATGAAAGCCTGCCAGTTGTGCTATCTAAATAGGTGAGAGTTAAGCACTAGTGTGCAGCATATGGTGTGACTACAATGCCAACTATTGTGTGCGGAGTGTTCCTACATAATCTTCCGGATGAGTTTTAGTTGAATGGCTAGACGACATTCGTTCCATTCTGGATTGTATTGTCTAGTATTGTGGAGAACACGGAAACGCAGTGACTGAAAATGACAACAACAATACGTCAGTTACCAAGTTTTATTATCCCTTGACATAAGAAACATGCGAATCGGTTTGGTTTAGATAGTGTATTTGCCATTTTTAAACTTTCCAGTTCCGTACACGACTAGTATGACACTTGCGCCCTTTATAATGGTTGGACATTGTACTACCGTCGAAAGATTATATCGGGCTTGCTCTACTGACAGATACTCTACGGGGCATTGGGAAGATTTATTTCATACAGTCCAAACGGTTGGATGATTCACTTCAGGATGAGCAGATTCAGAATATTTGCGTCGAGTTCACATACAAGAAAATCAACTTTGTACTGGTTTTTTATCAAGTGACTCCTGTGAGACGCCACACTGTGGGATCTTGTTTCTTCAAATCTAATAAACACTTTATTTCGTTATTTTCAAATAAGGCATAAGGTTTATTTTGAAAGGCTTTATCGTGTCATAGATCACAGCCGGCCAATAGGGCCTACTGATTCGACGAACTGAAGTGTGTAGCCCATAATATTCGATGGTTGTTTGCAGATACACCTAAGCAGACCACGTCCGAAACTTTGTTGGCCACGTTGGCGCAGCATACTTTTCAGTGAGAAACAATGTCCTTCTTAATAACAATAATGTTGAAACTTCCCGCTTTGCTAAATTAAATCTTTCACTTCCGATTGTGTTCTATCTGGTTTCGCATGTTTTCTTGTGTGTGTAGACCATTTCAAATACATGCTCTTATTTCCTAAGGAAAATTCAAAGATGTGATCTGTGAGTAAACGTGTTTGACAAATAGACACCGTGTTTGCCGACCTCCCGCTCGTACTCAGTCGGGCATGAGCTATCTGTTTTTCACACCCGACTGGGTTGATTTTGCGCGAACAGTATGTCGGGAACGACTTTCCGATTACATTGTAAATCAGTGTGGAAAATAGTAAATGACTTCGAAAATATCGCCTAGCAGGTTTAATGAGATCGGAGATTTCGACCTGTCTAGGAAGTCAGAATCGTCGGGTTATCGATGGGCGTTAACAGACAGTAACTGTGCCTCCATTTCGGGACGATCGGGCAACCTGATCATTACTCACAAGCGAAAGTGGTTGAGTGTTCACATATGATAATTCGGTCGTGCCTAATGTGAGTTCAATGGCGCAGTGGTAAACACGGTTGCCTCATGAACAGCGTGTCCGTGGTTCAAGTCCCGGCTGCAGTGTCGATGATATGCACTACTGACGAGCTCTAATGAGAGCGAAACTCGAGTCTAGTGCTTCTGCTTTTTGATAGGGGCCGACTGGAGAGTCTATGGGAATGCGACAGCTGCGATCAATTGTGGGTGATGTTCAACTTGAAATTAACCAAATCCCTGACTACTGGTCAATAATCTAGACTTCGAATATGCTTGTCCACTCATCTCACAAACCTGTGGGTCAAAGATAGGTGAGTGGTATAATTCGTGTATTCCGCAATCCTACGCAAATCGACACACACAGTTTGAAACATAAATATTACGTTTGTTCCCGTTGCATACAAAGGTCACCAGCTTAAAGGCTGCTTCAGTAATCACGTTTTACAGTGACGAACGACAGACAGGCCGGATATGAGGGTATATCACCGCTTTAATTCCTATTGACACTTGCTGAAGTGGAAACACGAATGCATCAAGAGCCTTGTTTGGTCATCCCAGGATTCTATCTCAATAATGGAGACGAATGCACACGATTCGAAGATTATAACCTCTCCTCAACCACAACAGCAAAAACATTACTGACCTATTTCACGTAACTGAGCGTGTTGGGCGAAGGTCATGCCATGGTTGCTTGAGTAAGATTATTCCGAAGAATTGGAGGTGAAATTAAGGAAAAACTAAAGAGCATCACTTAAAAACCCAGAAACGATGCAAAATCCTAAGCGGTGAATGGTACATGCGCTTTGGTAACGATTCCCGTTGGACACGTGTGAATGGTAAGCAGTCGGACTGAAATTCATGCTGACATGAGTATGATGAGGAAAAACATAAATAATATAACGGAGCAATCAAGATGAGTTAAAATAATACGGTATTGTTCGTAGTCTATAAATCTACGGTTATGTCTGCTACGGACGATATAGCAGGAAAGTAGTTACCTAGCAGCTAATCAGTAAAGATTGCGTGAAAATATATCACACCTAGAATACAACCAGTGCCAAATTTCTGGGATAATTTCATATTTTTAATGGGTTGGTTTCCACATTGAAATGTTCAAGG
>LUCH01000883.1:11868-22920 GCA_013368495.1 Paragonimus heterotremus | reverse complement strand
GGCTCCATTATGAAATATTTGCACTCCATCGGGATCAAAGCCAGTTTCATTTTACTGTTTGTTGCAACTTAATCTTACGTCTCGTTTGTGTATAGTAAATGTAGTGTCAACATCAAAGTCTAGTTATACCTCAATTAATAGTGAAAATACTTGTCGCCTTCTGCAGATATTTCGCCTTCCTTTTCCATAGGCAAAACTGGATAAGCGCAACACACATATGGAGTAAAAACATAATCTCAAGTTTGTCTGTGGCGCACTTGTTTAGCAATTTATTTTGTAAATTCACCTGTCTTAATTAAATAGTTTCCGAACTTGCGTTCATTCACATACAATGTTAATACTGAGGATAGCATGTGAACAGATCGTAGTTGAAGTTCCTTCTCTGACCTTGGTTGACGTTTCATAATCAAATATCTAACGTTTTGAAAGTCACGTGGAGAAATATCTTCTCGTTTTTCAATGTCCATGAAAGTTTCTGAAACAAGTGCATAACTTCCATTAGGCCATGTTGTGTTTGTAATATTCGACTAATCTTTGAGGTATAGCTGGCTCACTGGCTTCAACATTTGGACACGGTAATTCACGCTTTGCCTTCTGGAGTGCATAGTTAGTTTAGTTAATAGGGGTAAATCAGTCGTGTCCCACCTGGTTCTTTTATTGCAATCATTTTATCAGTCTGAAGTCGATCAGTCAAACTTCTAAGCCAAGAAACATGAAAGTTTCACGTTACCGAGAAGGCTGATAGTGTCAAACTTTCATTCGTGTTTAGTGCAAAGATGTAACGACATATTTTATGTATTTACGAAGTGCCCAACTGTTGTGAATCTAGTCATTACCAGTTACACCGTAGAAAATTATCTTTCACCGACAGCCCCAACTTCCAGGAATTTTTTGAACTATTGCTAGTGAAGTTGGCTGTCGTGACGTGTATTTCTGAACGTTATGTTCAATGTTTCTGTATCCGGCACTTGATAGCATTCATCGGTATTTTATTTCAAATTTCACTGCGTTACTCCCTCGAGAACTGGCGTTAAACCGGCTCTTGCATTGACATTTGGTTTTATGCGGGAGGCAGAATCACAGTGACGTCGAATCGTCGCTTCATACTTCCCTCATTTTGGCGACAATTGATGATCATTTCTGACGATCACTATAGCACGGGTTGGAGGATATCCTGATAATTCGCACATATTCAGTTCCGTTCTGATTCGTCGATATACCTGCAGTCACGGGGTACTTTCCTGTATCTTAAACGATAGTCGGCGACAGGATAGATAATTATATAAAAGGGAGTTCACGCACGCGTATATCAAGATCGCTTGTATTTGCATCACGTGGGCCTAAGTAAATAAAATGGAGGGGATTATTTTTCATGTTACTCTGAGTTTCACATCAGATCGTCATGAACTATGCACAGATCGGTGAATCCAGTTCTTTCTCCCCGCACGTTGCTGACATTCTGTGATTTCAGGACCGCCCTGTTCTGTCGTGAATTGATACACCAATATATTATATCGCCACGCGTTGATGTTGACATGTGTGTGCCTCGTACATTTAGGAATAAAATGGCCACTGAATAGCTATCACTCAGTGAACCATCGTCTACCGCGTTTAGTGCACGATATGGTTCGATTTCGTCAACTCTCTGCACGTTTTGTTACCCTCTTCTGTAGCGGTTTTTGCAACCTTCGTTTATTTGTGTTCAACTGTTATCTGTTGACCACTCGAACGCATATAAGTAAGGTGGTATCAACATTATTGAGCAGAAGCATTAGTAATTAATTAGCACATACTATCGTATAAACGATGGATATTAGCCACTCACGAACCACAGCAACTTCAGCCGTCTTACCAGTTCGGAACCGATAGTTCAACGCTCTAACTAGTATCTTATGTCGCATATTCAACAGCAAGTACGATAAGGTGGTCTCTGATAAAAAGCCATGAACGGTTTTCAGGTTCTGATGCTGCTGACGAGCTTTGGTCGTAAGAAAAGCTCAACATTGTCGGCAAAATTATAGATTCAGCACGGTTTGAGAAAATTAGGTGAAGTTGGGGTTCACCCGAGCTGCCTCTCGTAGGCTAACGCTCAAAAAACCAACCTTAGTGATTTTATGAAAACGGGGATTGCCACGTGTGTAATGTGACATATTGAAGGAATGGACTGTTGTCTACGTAAAATTTCTATTGTATTTGCACTTTTAACTAGCCACGTGTGGTGAGGTGAATTCAGAAATAATCTTATGCACAATATATGGTCCCTTCCATCCGCGAAACATTTTTCTGAGAATTCCCGTCTCCGACGCCACCGCACGTAGCTCTATTCATTACCAAGTTGTAGGGGGCTTCCATATGTCTACGACGATGTGACTAGCCAAACAAGTTTGCCTGTATTTTGCGAACGATACGAGTTACTAGTGAACGAACGTTTGCAAGCTGGTTTTTCAACATTATGTTTGGCAATTTGGACTGAATAAAACCAGCAGCGTGTTTCACCTGCACTGCATGCAACAATTCAGTTTATTGGGAAACCAGTTTTACTGTGGCCAAGAATTACAAGTTTTATGCTTTCGAACAGGAAACAAATATTAACTGTTCTCAAATCGATTAAACAATTATTTGTTCTGGTGTGTATACTCATATGATTACCATATCTAAAAGGGAACATGATGTATACAGCATATGCACATGGTCCAGCCATGTTTGGATTAGGTGGGTATTAAGGTTCACCAAAACATCTATGTCGTATATATCGGCTAGAAATTAATAATTGTCAGAAACTGCCGTTATCCAACTGAGCTCTGACAAATCATCGACATCATAAAGTTGATGTGTTCACAGCACGAATGTGTGAACGTTATGCCAATAAGAATGGCTCAGCCACTCCATAAATGTATTTAGTTAAGCTACTTGAACTACTATACAGGGGATTAGTGTCAAACTTATCAGTACGGAACCTTTAAAGCAAGAGTTATAGGTAACACACAAAACACCAATAAATACGGATAACCAAATGCGAAACTGTGCAAACATGTCTAAGGATTACCCAACTAGATCCGCTCGAATGTGACAATTATGCACGCGGTAGATCGTAGCGTCGTTTTAATAATTTATGAAACGTCTTCTGATTATTTCGAACATCCAATGAGTATATTTATAACTTATATTGTTCATTAGGATACAAGGGGTGATATATTTAGAGTATGTTGAGTAGGGTTTTTGAATGAAAACGAGACTTCCCGAGCACTAAATATTCCCGTACAGTCTAAACGATTGCCTTACGACTGTTGTCTGGAATTCCTCTGGGTATGCCACGCCTGCAAGCAATTTGGTTTGATGTGGAACTTCTCCATGATATCAATATAATGCGTTCCGTCGACCACTCGACTGTTGTGTCAGTCTTCTTTAATCTGTATTTCCTTAAGCCTAACTCTCTGTGTGCTTCGGTGCAACAACTACACATAGAACCATGGTACATCCTTACTGTGCGCGTGCATGCGTTCGTTTCCGTTCCAATTAGGAATTCATAATATATAGTTCATATAAAATACCAACGCATAGACCAATAATTTTGAGCTGAACTGTTATTCTTCTGGGGATTTGGCATTTCCCACGCTGGAACGTTCGTCTAATACAACAGCAAACTCATTACGTAGGTCGGTAAAACAATGTAACCTACTTACATATCGTTACGCGAATCATACATATATATATATATATATCGCCAATAGGAAACAATTATCACGTGGACATTGCAATGCAGTTTCGGTACACCTATTTTGTTTTGCATTTAATTGGTGTTCCAAGTAGACACTCTGATGCACTATGTGCACATGAATGATGCACGTGTCGTTTGTAGGTGAATCTGACACCAGAATACGCTACCTGACACTAACTCCTGTCGGGGTTGTCAGAAACTTGGAAATTACACTGATGTCGATAGAATAGACTTTCGAGAAAACGACGGGGATGATGACTATCATTGTCTTTGATCCGTCAGACCAGTCTGAGTTTGAAATTGCAATTTTGAGCTAGTGCGCCTTCTTGCATGATACTAATACAAACGAGTGGACATAATTCTGTTGACGCTACCAAGTCACGTGGACGGCGTGGAGAAGTGCGATTAGTTCCAAATTTGCCTGTGGGCTCCACGTAAGAGAATATTCCAAGTATGACGTTAACATATACACAGAAAACGATATCGTACAATTTCTAACCGGTTCCTCTGGAAAAATGAATTCTTATTTTAGTTTTCAAAGCAAAGTAGTAATGTGTAACTAAATAATTGTTTATACTGAGATGTTGTATTACTCTACCGTTTGTTCGAGAACGAAAGAGTGGAGAACAATCATTTTGATTGCACCGTTGTGAGAAACACAAAATCGTGTTCAACCAATAATTGCTATACACACATTTGGCTTTACCGCTTCACTTCGTTGATCATTTGACATGCAATTTTTTCGAGTGTATTTGGCAATGTAATATGTGTCATGCGCCATGGAGGTTGATCTCATCAGAAGAATTGTTACTAGACGCCAAATGAACTGTATACTGGACTTCAAGGAGGATGAGACACAGTGTATGACGAAATACATTTGAACGGATAAAATGCTTCACCATGACGTGAAAAAATACACAAGAGAGAAGCTGAGGAAAGGAAGTCAAAGAAGACGCTAAAATAACAACCTTTCGGATTTATTGAAACCGACGACATATGGTGTAAAGTTTCACTGTTACAAACGCTCTGGATCTGGTTCATCAGTGTACGACCAACGTTAGAATGTAAGACGCGAAGAGGTGATGTCCAACACTTAATATCAGTGAGCCACACATAGTTTAGCAGAATGAGTATACTCTCCTCAGTTGACGTGAACCATATGCATACAGAATATTTTAAATCCGCTGAACGCTTTTACTATACTCGAAATACCACGTAAGTCTATCAACAGAATTAATCACAACATGTATACGTGCTGTGTGCAGCTCTGCGTATTTGCGTCATTATGCTTCAGGATGAGTTTATTCAAGGTGATTTTGTGTATCTAGTGAACGTGTATTCCATCTATCTTAGTGATGTGTGAATTGTAAGCCTAGATGCGTGAATTGTAAGGGTTGCGCATGCAACAGAAATCATGATTAATAGAAGGAGCGATTCAAATGAAGTTGACGGTCAAGGACTCAGACAGTTGTGAAAATGATAATTCGTTAGAAAAACAGTGAGAATGAGTGAATGTACGTCAGCCCATCTGAAAAAACAGGTGTGATTCATTTCAACCACATTCGTATTGGATTGAATGTTGCAATTATAACATTTGATGCCATTTTGACTGACACCTCATCACAGCACTTCTGAACTACGAAGTTGACAGATGTGCTATTTTAATCCAACCTAAGTGCAGAGGGTCCTCAACTCATTTTGTTACGAGTAGGAGACCGTAACACCATGCGAATAACTGACCAGCATCTGCGAGACTAAACCATTCCGGATACATGGAGTTTTCGTGATTTTAGACTGAAGAAGATTCGATCGATGCCGTGGAGTATTCAATATATTCCATCCGCTGAAGTGAGGTTGGTAGGGTAATGACACGTCCTACTACATAACATGTGAAACATACACAGTTACACATGCAACTGTACCTGTTACCTTCTCCTTCTTCATTATTAATACAGAATATAGTGTGTGTACAAATAGACAGTGAAACTATTCGTCTAAATTGTTCTTAAATTCCTCGTTGTGATTCTATTTCCGGAAAATCATATAGTTGCATACGTATTGTTCAAGTTGACCATCCGGTAAATATTCAAATGTTCGTTTTTTTATCCGAAGTAAGCAATTAAGATTTGTGAACATAAAATGTGATTATTGGAGATAACATCAGAAAATATTGTAAATACAATTGTCACGTAGAAGACTGTGTGCATATATGCACTCATAGTGAATACTCGTAGTGAATACATGAATGCTGCGGAGATTATTTTATGACGATTGTCACATTGAACGCTTTGTGCCAATGTACACTTATATTTGGTTGTAAAAATGATCGACGTATAATTGTGTTGAGGTAAGTTGGTCAATATCCTACGAAGTATTACTCTTTATATTTTGTGAACATTTCAATGCAAGTACACTCCACAATTCACAGTTAGATGAAACCCACAATACTGAGTTTGTGAATAATCGTAATAGCCAGATAACGACTGCATACGTCAGCGTACCAGTAGATTACCCAAAATTACAGCTGAAGTTTTATACTGATTTTTGTCTGGTGTCCCGGTTTTCCTTAAGTGACGACCCTCCAGTAGTTTGACAACCGTTTACGACATTTTTTCTTCTCTGTAAACGGGTACAAATGTTCTTAAATTTTCATGAATGCCTCTATCGTACATGTACGTAGATTGTGGGCTGTTAACCAGTAAGTTCAAAGACCACGTAGTCAAACAAACACAGCATACACATTTGCATCTGAGCCTGAAAAATAATATACTATGCGGGTAAGTTATACTGAATTACACATTCGTAGTCAGATACGTTTATCTTACTAGCGGCAAAATATGCTGTTTTCCCCACATCACTAACTTTGTACAAAGTAACTCGTGAGATACATGGTGCATTCATACCATGAGGTTGGTTCGTAAAATGGTACACATCATATAAAACGATGCACATAATTTGTCAACCCTACATGTATGTAGTGTTTCACGAAACCACACTTGGACAGTGAAGTTCATTTATATCAAAATCACACATTGACATTCGTTTAACCGTTTTGCCTTAATATAATCCGTATATAATACGTGCTAATTCATAACTATCGCTGATACGCGCGCACGGCATATAACATTTTCGTTCAGTCCATATTCACCTGTCTCTGAACGACAGGTGTGGTTCGTTGGCTTAACAATAAAACTAATTTTTTGACGGTATATCACGAAAGACCAACAATCAGGTCATCGGACAGAGGCGTTCCACAAAATGATTTGAAAAATTCCGCGTGTTATTTATTGTTCACGGTTGATTCAGTTTCGGTTAGCAAATGTTTTTTTGAATGAAATGTCACAGTAAACAGCTGATGAACCATCACAAACCGATTGCCAACTACGTCGGGTATGCACGTTTGACTCGCGGCCGGGTGGTTAAAACGCCGCGCCAAAAAGCCTCATTCCAAGTTAATCCGCATTCAATCTAAAAATTTCCAGTAAGGTAGTGAATCATGTGACGTTCTCTGGAGTAACATTCCGTACATTTTGATTACACACAGACATATGACTAATTTTAATCATAGGGCGGAATTCATGATTTCACGGATTAGTCAGACAGACAAGGAAGTGAAAATGGAAAGTATGGGAATGCTGGGTACTAGAGCAGCAGTAACTCCAACACAAATTATTCCTGAGCATGTCTGAAAGCCAGAACTTCAGCAAACTAAACAACGCGTTAATGGTGACTTCGTGAAGTTTTAGGGGTAGCGTTACAAACCTTGACTCTGTGTCTCGTTTGGATTAAGTGTTTTCCTATTGATGACACTGACTACCCTCCGTCGGCAATTATACACGTGTCTGGCATTTCTGATTTGCTACCTGCTATTTCGGGATATGTTGATTGATACGAGAAGCTGGTTGTCGCTTTGTCTCCTCCATGTATCTCATTCTGCAACTACATCAATATGACAGACCCATGCTGTCTGTTCCTAGCCAAGGAGGCTGGTGAAACTCTGGATCGCTGTATTATACATAGGTTTAGAGCGTAATAAGATCTGGATGCAGGAGGTATTAAATGTCTTTTTGTCACTGTTGACCAACCGTCGCCTAGAAAGGGTAGTTCTAAGTTCACCGCCTACTTTGGTACCGTTGTTTCCTGTATCCATGAGGTAATGACATTGCTATATTCCTTGATAAAGTGTAGGAAATACCCGTTGGCCAGCAGCATTTATGTGAGTGTGCTTGATTATTGTGAGAGATTATCTTCTTTACGTGAATTGAGCACACTCACAGATAAACTACAGGCCAACGGAGATCTCCTGAAATTTATCAAGAAATACAACAGTTATCACGAGGATAATGAATGGTAATGTAGTCAGCTGTTTTTATACTTGCTAATGTAGCATTTATCAAAATTTATCTGTAAAAGAATGTTATGTATCAAGCTCGTCTGCGGACAACGCTGATGCTTCCCGCGGATAATGAAAAGGGAAATCGCTGATAGTTTGCATCCATGTAACCTATCGTAATGATCTTGGAAAAATGATCAACGACCTGACTCACAATGCTGGTAAGACTTTCCAACGGGCACCCTACTCTTCAGCATTGACTAGAATGTTGGAGCTGATACGACAGACGAAAAGTGTCATACTTCGGGTGATCCCACTGGTGTCTTCTCATGAAGTCAGTGATGGCCAACCAGTCTGCAGGAGTCGACTAGTGTTTCGAAACATTTCGCGACTGTGCCTTGTTGCCATATAATGACAAAACAAGTTTAGTCCATCCATATGGAATCGCTTAAAAATTGAGCTATGTTTTGCACCCGAAATGGATATATCTCGCAACAGTATTTGTAAAGAACTTGGCTCATGGAATTATGGATGTAAATGACCAGGTCGAGCGACAATTCAGAAAGTGGCGAAATACACACGTGTCTGCAGGTTAGAATATAAACGAATAATGTCTATAGATCAGTAAGCACTCTTACGATATTCAATTTACAGCCAAAAATGTTGGGAACCCTACATTCACTGTAATAACTTGGTATGCACATATATTCTGAATTATTGACTGTTCAAGGCCACTATTTAGTTTCAGGTGTAAGATAAGAACCTATAATCGCCCATATGCATGCGGCGCAGGCGGTAACCAGTTTGAGGATGTGTTGCGGTGAAATTATTACACAACATATGTTCTCGACTTGATCTGTTCTATAACTATGAAACCGAGAATATACAAACGGTTCTATTGCGAGAATGTTGGAACGGCGTGTGACAACATAGTTTAGTTCGACCGAGATGATGTAACGTTCAGCACAAACCGCGTTTGGTGTTAAATTGAAACCGTACTGATGTTGCCAGTTCCTAAATTGCCTCATAGGTCACGTGCAGAGGACTGGCTACATTAAAAATATCCGGATGACATATATTGAAAGTCTTTCCTCTCCAGTTGTTGTTCCACAAATACATGAAGTTGAAAAAAAACCATGATGAGTCACCTGGCAAAATCACACCCACCAAAAGCATCAGCTGCAAGGTTTTATAAGCAGCACGTACTTCACGGCACACAACCGACTTTCAGTTGTGCATCTCTGTTAGCCCGAAATATGACGTCCTAGGTCAAATGTAACTGCTATGTTTAATTACAGAATGAAACCTCTAGAATAACGGCCACCACGGAGCCTGCAATATGCAACATTTCATTGATATCAACTCTATTGGGTAAACTACCAAATTACCTTCTGTTCTTATTAGGTGCTTCATTTTCAACGCCTCAAATACAGCTAGGCGACCTCCAGACCGATAAATACAAAACAATATTGGGCTATCGTTACAGAAGTATTCCACAGAAAACGACATACGACGGTTAACTACAATACTTCTGCAACAGATGAATCACGTCGCACACACTCAGATTAATGAGTTGTGGTTGTTCGTGACACATTGTGAGCTGCTATCATCAAGCCCGCATCCAATTTCTGAGAAATCCTTCGGCAAACTAGCTGTGATAACCTGTCCATTACTTCACGTCTCAATTCATCCATCCCGTATTCTAACGCGCTGTGGAAGGTTTCGTTGAATAAGTTCACACTTTATCCATCATAAAGCGGAAGGCATGGGCACTTTGGAGAGCAGATGACTAAATGATCTAATCGCTTTACATTTCCCCATTACAAATTCTTACGCAATTTTTAATTCTCGCGCTGATTTTCTATGTCCGATGCATCCCTGTTAGAATAGAACTGTTCCTGTCAAATCAGGTGCAATGGACTTCATGTAATTATTTTTAGATTACTGATGAATAGTCGGAGATTTGATTTCTTTCAGCTTGACCGTCACCCAAAATGTTATGATGCTTAGGTAGTGCTAATGTGAGGCCAGTAGCGCAGTAGTCAATACGGTTGCTGCAGGAAAGCATGGCTGGAGTTCTAGTCCCGGCAGTGGCAAGGATATGCATTACAGGCGAGCTCTAATGAGAGTAAAACTTAAGCCTAGTGCTTCTGTCCAGAAGGGGTTGACTGGACAGTCTATGGGAATGCGAAAGCTGTGATCAGTTGTGGGTTATGTTCAACTTGAAATACTTATTCTTCTTGATTTTGGAAACGGTTTATGCCACTTGAATAAAAAGACAGATTTCATAAGTTGTTTGTTACCATCTAACACTTGTGAACATGCGGTTCCGAAATGCGTCATAAGTCAGAAAATTGTGTATCATTATATGTTGCTATATAATACTGAATCGGTTAACGCTAGTCACAACTGTTATGTGATCTTCGTATGTAAATGGTGCAAGCATTTTTGAGCGCGTATCAATAGACATTTGAAATTATGTCATGCTCCGCCTATTCGCTTACACATTACGCTTATTTATATGCTGAAAGCTGACCAAAACAGGTAAACCAACCTAAACCAACTTGATTTTTAGCCGACGGAACGTTTGAACATGGACCCCGGATTTTATGAGGCGATCGAGCTAAAAGTATTCAAATCACAGAGAAGTGAATCAATTAAAAATATATAGCGTTTCGTCTTCTGACTAACTGATCATAAATCTACGAATTGAAAGCAAGTATTTAATTGTTAGGTAATCCGAGCTCGTTTACCTTCCCAAAGTGTTCAGCAAGCGGACTTGGCAGAGCGATATCCATTGGATTTTTTAAACGAACTGTTCAAGAGTCAGTCAAAAATTAACACCACATCAAACAAATTTTCCACATGTATTGCTGCAGATTTATCCAAGTATATTCGGTGTGGTTAGTGAATAGCCGTCAGAACTAAGCTGGTAATAACTAACATCAGTGTCAGATACATTTTTATTGCAGTATAACTGAACAGTGTACAGAAATCTGAA